>JAMKCH010018474.1:0-40570 GCA_023653785.1 Ophioderma brevispina
GCAATGCAATTTATGATGACCGTTGACATTTGACCTTTTGTATGATGCTACTATTTTACCTTTCTCCCCTTGCAGATTCTAACACAGGGACTGGAACAATCAGTGCTATACAATGGCATGCATGAGAGCTTCTCGTGGGCTGCCCTTGTATTTATATCACTCATGACTTTCGGCAACTATGTTCTATTCAACCTTCTGGTAGCCATTTTGGTAGAATGTTTCCAGCAGAGTTATGGCAATTTATATCAGGAATATTTATATGTGTAGAATTTGTTTGTACTATACAGATATCTTTTTTCTGGTCAGTGTGGTAGTGGTATCATTACACCCTTTCTCAGCACATGTTATAAAATTAATAACCTCAACAACTACAAAGATCTAGACAATTTGTTAAATTTGTACCGTGTAAATTTGATTGGTTGGCGGTTTGTTATTGTGCGAAACACAAGTTGCCATTCCAGCATTGTTTCTTGGTAATGGACCGTGTTGTCTTTTTAATATCAATATTATCCCAGTGCGTCTTCCAGTTAGCACTGTTCAACTTGCTATTTTGTCAAGATGCTGCCCCCTTATTCTTTGTCGTAGTATGTAACCGGTTCACGCCTGGGCTCGCACACTGTTTTTTTTTTTTTTTTGGAATGCATGAATGTGGTATGACTGTACCGTGATCATTTCGGTCACGGTTCAGGACTCAAAAGTTGCGTGAACCAGGTTGCTTGGTAACGACGGCTTTGACACCATACTATGCTAGCGAATTGAAGTTTTCCTTACGGAGTTTTGGATGTTTTCTAAATGGACTAAGTTTTCAGGCAACACAAATCAAAATTTTATTACTGTTACAAGCGACTCAATGTTGAGTTTCGGGTTACAAAATATATATTTTACATGCATTTTGTGATAAATCATATTGTGCAATTCATTTGAGGGTGATCATGTTGAATCATAAACTATTGGAAATAACTATTGAAATGATTCCAGTCAAAATGTATATTAACTCTAAATTCCATCACTCATTCAATAGTTTGGATGCCTAGTTTATTTTTGTGCTTTGCACATGGTAACATTAAAGAAAAGTACAAAAATTGTCCGCTGAAATGCAGTCATTTTGCTCACCTCAATTCATTCTCACTACTTCCATTTATGCTGCCGTTATTCTGCAATGCAATTCACTTGCACCATCTTTTACATTTGCTTGGTAAGTAATAAATCGATGGAAGACCAATGCCTTTGTATCTGCTTTCCATGTGTGTGTACTGAATGCTGAAATGTACCTGTACATCCTGAACCTTGCTACTAACCTTCACAATTGTTCCTCATTTGCTAAGTGTTTCTTTTCACCTTATTTGTATATTGACTGGGATGAGTTGGCTTATATTTGTTCGGCCAGAGGTGGCAAAATTCAACAGTTGTCCCAGTAATTTGCTCCAATTAAGTCTGGACTTGATAAAATGTGCGCTTAGCACTCAAAAATTGCCAAATTTACATTCATTTTACCCTAATTTAGGCTGAAATTGGTCGAAATTCCCAGAAGAGGGATAAAAATACAGATTTTGGTCCACATCGTCCCGCTTTTTTGAGCCAGAAGGGGAAACTTCCCCCCAGTCGGTATGCCACTATACATGTACTAACTTTAAGCATGTTGTCTGTGGTTAAATTAAAGCACTTAGCATTCTGTAACTGAAAGGCAGTACTGGGTATACACGTGCGCCATCATCCCGTACTTCAGACCAGACAGAGTATACCTTTAGTGACCATGAGGAACCCATTAAGCAACATGTTTCCTGAGCATTGTTATGTGGCAATATCTGAGATGAGATGTCCTGTAACATGGCATTACATGGCTGCAGGGAAGGCAGAGAACAATCTGAACAAATTGACGGCTGAGAGCCTGCAAAATCTTGCCTCCAACAGTTCCCTTGTGTGATGTTGTACAAACTTTTTTTTTTTTTTTTTTTTTTTTTTTTTTTTTTTTTTTTTTTTTTTTTTTTTTTTTTTTTTTTTTTTTTTTTTTTTTTTTTTTTTTTTTTTTGGGGGGGGGGGGCAGAAGGGGTGCTGAGGCATTTTCTGAGGGTCCTTCTCCATAGACACTGTACAAATGGTCAGTTTATTTGAGGGCTGGTGGAGGGAGGGGGGCAAGGGTTCTGAGCAGGGGTTACGCCACTGCCACAAAATTACACACACACACTATCGGAGATGAACTATAAAAATGTCTTCAAATCAAAACTGATAATAGAACTTACTGTTCTGACAATTTTGAGTATCATGGTCGACACTCATCATCAGAATGATGTAGGGTGATCCTTCTTCTTTATGCTTAGCTTAAATCCAATAGTGGTGGCTCCTCCAGTCAGAAGAGGATCATAAATGTGACTAGAAAGGGGTCCCCTCATCTCTGTTCATGACATGGGGTCCGTTTTTCCTGATCCAAATAGGTTCACATGTTTCTACAAAGTACAAACCTGAATCCTGATGAATCTATAGCGAGGAGCGGACATGCGTCACATCGCGTGAATTGAAAACAAAGGGGAAGCCCTGGGAATCCTGATCACGGTGAAAACAAAATGCGCAAATTGCATCTTTCGGTTCACTGCACATCGAATAACACTATGCGTGCAGTGCTATCGAGTTTACGCGAGTGGTGGGGCAGTTTTTGTCTGGACTCCGGATGTCCGCTTGGCTAGATAAGCATATTGGATATGTGATTTTGTGGCTCTCAACCCTCGAATGCACCCAATGCTTACAGTGATGAAGATTGTTGTATTAACTCCTGATCTTTTTTTTTGCTCGGAGAAACAATGATGCAATCACGACCCTTGCGGAATGTACGAAATTAAAACATTAAACCCATTAAAATCTTTCAGGCAGAAGATCAATAGGCCTCATGAAATATTATTAAAGAAGCAGATGTGTTACTTTCAATACAATGGACACCATCCTATAGTCCATTTCTTTACCTTTGTGCAGTGATGTCAAAACCTTGACACAGCTTTTACGAACGCCATCAAGATATGCTGTCTCTGTGCGCACGTGTACAAATGCCTCTTTAAGCCAGTGTACTGGTGCGGACCATTCAAATCTCGCACTGACGTCTGCCACGGCGGGAAGGCAAATGAAGTATAGGAACAGTTTGTTGCTATGGATACTACTTCAGTAGAGGGAGAAGTTGGGAGGGGATTAAAATTAGAGGAAGGAAAAGGTCGAGGACCCATGCTTTCTCACGCTCTCTTACAAACTGCAATTTTGCTTTGCAAATTTTGACCTTTACTTTAGGTCATGTGTATGAGGTCATTGAGCCGTGGTTTAAGAAGAAAATAATTTATGTACTTGGGCTGCTTAATCATAATTTTCAGAATTTAATTTTTCTTGATAAATAACCATTGGCTATTTAAAATCTAGTGCCTAATCGGCAATTCGACTATGTGGGGCCCAAATGATTGCCTCAGAGAGGCGATTTTTTCCTGATGCATCATGGGAAAAAGTCAACATCTAGATCAGGTGGTAATTGCAAATATACAAAAGGAACCCGGTCACTGATAATTGTCAATTGGCAATTAATATCGGTTGCGTGTGGAATTGGCATTAAAATGCTATTTAAAATAAGTAAACACTTTACTTTCGTTTCACACAAACTCTCTCATGAGCTTTTTTCACACTAATCACACTACTTGCGTGTTAAACCAATTGAAGTTAGACGGCGATTTCGACCCTTGCGGTTAAAAATTCGGACTGGCAATGTAACCACTGGCAGGCGGCGCACAGTATTGCGAATCGCAAGAATGCTTTTGGTTGTACTAAATACAACAATATCAAACCCACTGACCTCTAAAATTTATTCTTAATAAAAATACGTAGTCTGCATACTTGCGTATTTGGGTGCAAAAATGATAAAGACGCCTAATGGAACATAGCCTGTATGGGGAATTAACTAGACGTAATAGTATATAGGATCAGTCGTTACTTGCATGATATCATCGTATAGAGCCTGTGTGCCGTGCATTCTGAAAATGTCAGAAATGTGATCACCTATAATTTCATGCAATTTTGTTTCCAGTGTTAAAGTTTGATTTGTTGCCTTTATTTTCCTGATTTATTATGTTTGGTTTTTGAAACTGACTACCGATGTCCATAATGTCATATCATTAAAGTGATGGCAGAATTACGTTGCCAATGCATACCCATTGATGTGGATGGAATGATTGCTATCACCCTAAATGTTTTTCTTTCCATAGAAAGCACTGTCCTATTTCCCAACTTTGCAGTGTGATGATTTGGATTGTGTTCCATTAGTTATACATACCTTTCCCATTCAGTAGCATAATCAGATAGGGACCAATAAAGGTAATCTGATGGACTTTACACTTCCATCACCCAATGACCCCACACCTTTCACTTCTGTCACCCAATAACCCCATGTCTTTACACTAGACTTGTGAGTTTTATACCTAACCTACCTATCCCCTCAGTGGCATAATCAGATAGGGACAATAATGTAAGGACACTTCAGTCAACTGTGGAATGCTATTGCTTCCATCACCAAGTACCTCGAAATTGTGTCTTTACATTGGTTGCCATGGGTTGGTACATTTTGTGACCCCACTTTGTCTGCTCCCAGTTGAATTCAGCAGCCTTGACGGAATAAAGTGCAGGGGATACTGTACTTTATTCCGTCAAGGCTGCTGAATTCAACTGGGAGCAGAAAAAGTGGGGTCACAAAATGTACCAACCCGGTTGCCATGACAAATTTGCCTCACTTAGCTTCAAGTGAGGGAGCGAGAATGTGTTATGCCACTGAATCCCTTGAAACCATCATTGTGTATGTTATAGTGACTGGTATTAGTTGAATGATAGATAGTTAAAGAGACATGAGGACATTTCAGAAAAGTGTGCCCCCCCTTCAATTTTTGTTCAAAACTGAGTTTTTTGCATATTTGGAATGCTTACCAATGTATTAGATCACATATTTATTTAAAGGAGGATGGCCCGATTTAAGTATATGAAATTTTCATCTTGATAGATTGGTCTTCACCCCAAAACTCCAACTGCAAAGTTTCGCGCCGATATTTCAAGCCGTTTTGATGAAGAGCTAAAAACGTAATTTTGTAAGCCCCATAGACTACTGGTCGACCAAAAAGGGGTACATTTTCACTCACAACTTTGAAACCAAACATCCTTTACCCCTAAGATTTCACAGGGTAAATGAGAAAATAGTAGCTTTCTTCTGATACCAAAATTTTGGCCACTTCCGGTAAAATCTGAACCTCTGGGGACGAGGCTATTAGCGATCGGGCCATGGACCTTTAATAAAGAGATGATTTGGCATTTTCTGTCCTGCACAACAGAAAATTCAAGCATGCTGTTCTATAGGGCTGACAAGGACAGCAGGCTGCTAGAAACTTAATGGCTGGTATTCTGAAAGGGAGTCTAATTTTACACCTGGGTTTAAACCAGGGTTAGTCCTACATGAGTGGACCTTTTTCCTTCCAACATACTCTAAAAATGTGCTGTAACGGGTGAGAAAATTCATCATGGATGGGCCATAATGGCCAATCGATGAGGAATTTTTCTCATCTGTTACATTTAACTTTCACAGTATTTTGAAAGGGAAAAAGGTCCACTCATGTAGGACTAACCCTGGTTTAAACCCAGGTCTAAAGTTAGACTCCCTTTCAGAATACCAGCCAATGATTTTGGGTTTCTTCTCTACTTTTTTGTCCAATAAACTTTGGAAACATTCTCGGCAGGTGATCTACAACCAAGCAAGTGCAAATTTAGAGAAATTTGTATATCAGAAAATCTTCTCATGTCCTTTTAAAGAACAAAGTAAATAGTGTATCATCTGATACTTGGCCAATTCAACCGTACCACTCACATTATCAGACATGTGATTTTGGTCGCCCAATATTAATTTTACAGAGTACTCTATGCGGGACTCTATGGGGCTTACAAAGTCACATTTTTTAGCTCTCACATCAAAACAGATTGAAATATTGGTGTGAAACTTTAAAGATGGGGTTTTGGGGTGAATTGAACATTCCCTGCAGTAATAATAAATCCTTACAATGTAATGCAGGAAAACGCATTTATACATATGGTATTGTATACAATTTGGACATCTGTGCTGTACTAAAGCCCATGAGCATGTGTAACACTTGATCTTGGGTCAAAATCCTGGATTGCACACGCCAATCGCTCCGTGCGACTGGAAGTATATCATGGGCTTAAAGGCCATTTACTATTACCTTAATATCAGCAAGAACCAGTGAAATTACACTACATTTCTGTTTAAGCATTAGCTTTGTTATTTTTTAGTAGATGTGTCCATAACATTTGCTTTAGAGGTTGTTGATGACTAGTATTAAAGACATGTTACTACACATAAAGTCGAATGTTGTATATTATGTGTGTAGCTGTATCAGCTGTTTCACATTGTGATGGCGTATCCTAGCTGGTTGATTGCTAATATCGTGAAGTAGAGAGTAGACAAATATATTGATAAGGTTGTGTTTTGCAATGAAGGTGGAGAAGTGAATAACCTGAATGTGGTTTGCAGATTGTAGAAAATAAATCAATGTTACCCACACATAAGGTTTTAATATAGCAAACAAACTATTATAGACCATATTCATTATCATGTCAATTCCAGCCATTTTGGTGGACAAGATACACACATTCCAGGACTTAATACATTAAGCTGTCAATTAGCCATGTAGCATTTACACAGGGATGATTGACAGGTGAATGTATTGTGGTACTGGAATGTGTGTATGTTGTCCACCAACATGGCTGGCTATTGAAATATGGTAGATAAACTTTTGTTGTATAATATTTTGAAACTTCAGTTGAAAATTATATTTTATGTATATGAAGTTTGTTTGTATTATATTGCAAAATTATATTAGATTTGATGTTGATAATCTTGTAAAGGAAAGAGTTACAGCAAGTTCTACAGTTTTATTTTTTTTTAAATATGTAAAAAAAATCAAGATTATGATTATCATTTTGAAGTTTTATTGCTCAGTGAGTATTATGCTAATGCTATTCAGGTGTACAAACCTTGGACCATTTAATCATTCTGAACAATTAAATGGGTCCTAAAACATTGTTTTACCGTAGGTGACTTGCTGTTAGTGAAGAAGAAAAAAAAAGAAGTTTGGGTTGGTAAAACACCTAAATTTCGGGTGTATGAAACTTGATAAAACTTCAAATTAAAATAGATATTTTGGAAGTTTAAAACTTATTTATCTCAAGTCCATTGTCTTACTAGGCATATTTAAAAAAAATCTGATTAATATTTTGGGTCCATTACACAATTTGTTATGCTTTATGCTCTTTGTTTTGTGTGAAGTCATAGAAAAAAACAAAATAAACACAAAAACTATGGCAGAATGTTGTATGCTGTTGTGTAAGCTACATGTTAGATACAACTTTTTTCCTAACTGTAGGCAAGCTATTTACACCTTTTAACAAATTATTTGTCTAATGCTGTATCAACTGAGGCAAATCTCCAAGTTAGTTTGCAAATAATGCTTAGCATTCTCCTGTTGTTATTACCCATTCCCTTATATTATTTTGGACTGTTGGGAAAATAGTCAGTTATACTTTTAGTTTTACAGATTTTTGTAGATTTCATCTACAAAGATGAATGAAGAATTACAGGCCTTTTTTGAGAAGTCTTACTGAAGGGACGCATCAAGTTGGAATGCGATAAATTTACAGAGATCACCCAGCCTTATACTTGCTTTCGGAAGTGTAAAAACTTAATCACCCTTTTTGTTTTAAACTTCTGTAACTAACCTTATACATGGATCATGCCCATGTTACAAAATGCAACTGATAACTAACATTTCTTACTTTCATATTTATTGCATCTTTATAGGATGAACGAAAGAAAGAGGCAGCGTTGGCGGAGAAAGAAGGCCAGAGTAGCTTGGAGGCTTCTCAAAGGCAAGCCATGTCAGGAGATGAGGAAGCCAAGTTAATGGACGATAAGCATGAGATCATCTCGTTAGCATCTATTAAAGACTCACCAGGTATTAAAATCCCTTGTATTGTCTATGCTCAGGTAATGACTTTGAAGTAGATTAAAGCAATAACATTCAAGTTGATGTGTCTATGCAACTAAATTATGTTGTTCTTATACGTGAATCGAGGTGGGGGTACTCAATTTTATTTTAGGTAGGTATGTGCCACCCAATTTTCAAAAATTAAGGCTCGAGCTAAATGACAAATACAAAATACACAGTATATAAAATAGAAATGAAAAAAAAACATTAAAAAAGTTTCAAGATATATATTTACAAAATAAAACTGTTAAGAAATTGACCAGTCTTGGTCGTATTTTGCGTAAAAAATTGCATGAGAAGCCAGTATTGCACGTTTACTGAGATTGGTTTGGAACTTCTTGCACATGATTTTGTGGGGTTTATTGCCCAGAGAAACAGAGGTGAAAATATTTTGGATATTGCACTTATTATCATCAGAAATTAAGCCTCTGCTACCAATTTCAATACAGAATAATTTGGCATCATAACTCTGTTCTTGTAGGTCCAAGATCAAACTTGAGTATTTGTTTACCTTGCGGTCGTTCGAACGGGATGGTAAGTTTGATGTCAATGACCTTTTTAGACTTACGGTTAATGAGGACCAGGTCCGTTCTCTGTTGAGTTGTCAGAATATCCGGAGGGACAGTGGTGCCCGCAACTTTGTTTGTACCGGTAATATCACAATAAAAGGTCCACGCAGGATCGGCAATTTTGCGAAGAGTGTCATGGACGATACACAGAACAGAGTCATGACGCCATGTGTACCTGCCTTGCTGAAGCATGACCTGGCAGTGATTTAATACATGATGAAGTGTTTCCTTTTTAAAACATAAATTACAGTTTGTTGTCATCTTCTTGCCCCAATGGCTAAGATTATTTTTGTTGGGTGTCAAGAAAAGAGTTGAGCATAAATTTCATTACACCTTTGGGCATGTTGAAAATAAAAGATTTCCAGATATAATCGGCCTTTTCAAAGATGGACGCACGTAACATGTCACCCTGGACAACAAGATCTTTTAAGTTGATTGATCCATGTTTCATTGATTTCATCTTTGATAGGTTTGATTATCCCAGCTTTTATCATTTTATGAGATGACATGGTGGTACTGTGTGAAAGTAGCTGTAAAACTTAAATCGATGTCCCTCATGTAGAAAATCACAACTTCGTATCTTCCATATCCGAAATTTGAATTGTACACAATATCCTATCACATAGGTTTACACATCAAAATGAAGAATTTGATTCATCTCAAACTTTAATTTTAGTGAATTATTTTAAATGAACACACAAAAACACAGTTTGGCAAATAATCGGAAATTTAAAATAAAATGATGTTGGCTTTACTCAACAAATAACTAATTTTGCTTGATTGTATTACACATAATGGTCAAATTTGAGAATATTTCTTGTGCAGTATGAGGAGAACAGTGTTTCAAAAAGTTAATGGTTTGTTCCAGCTAGGGAACAAAATGTTGCACAAACCTAGCATAACATATTGATAAGTCCTTTTATTCTAATGGTTGTGTTGCTATAAGCAAACTTAAAGGGCAACCAAAAATGATCAGCATATGTTCATATACATATACATGTATGACTATTCATATAGGCATAATTTCAATCTCTCAACCCATTTCATGTAATAATTAAAGGCTGGTATTCTGAAAGGGAGTCTAACTTTAGACCTGGGTTTATATCAGGGTTAGTCCTACATAGTGGACCTTTTTTCTTTTCAAAATACTGTGAAAGTTAAATGTAACAGGTGAGAAAATTCCTCATGGATGGGCCGGCATCTCTTTGTGGTGATGAACTGCAGCTATTCAAAACATTCCATGTGCACATGGAATGTTTTTTTAAAAATCGCAATTCATAATCATAAATAGATGTTTTAATGATTACGTGTGTTTCAATGTAGGAGGCCTGCATGATCGCTTCACCAGTACTCTTTAATGGCCCTGGAGTAAGTCATCCAAAATCGAAATGGATTCGCCAATGAACACCTAATTAATAATTTTTATTTTGAGAGGGAATAGGTTTCACAAATTGAAATTACTCACATATGGGGCATTTTATGTATATAAACACACACTGGTCGTTCTTTTAAAGGCTTTGTTCCCCTTCAACACAACAGCAGCAGTTACTATTATTGTATTATCTGTGGTGAAGTGTTATGGTTTTATCTTTGCTGCATACAAAATGTTAATAGCAAAGCAGGATTTCAACTTGAAAGAAAGTGCAAAATTAAAAGCCCATCTTCACTTCTGAAATGTCGCTGTATCAGGTTACACTGGGAATGCATACACAATCCTAGTTTTCCAAGAATTCTGACTTGACTAAATCTTGCTAGTGTTTTTGCTCATTCGAAAGGAGGACACCGATTTGAACTTCCCCTGAAATAACTTGAAGCAAAAGAAAGCAAATAGCGACAACTCGGTTTTTAAGAAGGCTTGTCACCAAGTATGTGATACACATTTGCAAGTGCTAAGTGGTTTGAAATATTAAGAGCCTTGAGGAGTGATTCTTAGAACTGCCGAGGGGTTGTAACAACATTTCACAAGTCAGAGATGAGTCCTGTGTATAGCTTATGTGTGCTATGTTATTACAACACATATTCAATGTTGTTTAGTAATAAAAATGTAGAACAAATCACAAGCAATTTCTGACTTCTGCATCCTGCTTGAGTGTGAGTCTAATATCTACACAGCCAGAATCCCCATTTTTATCCCCTGGCTTTCAAAGCAGAGGGGGATATTGCGAAGGCGCGCATGTCCGTATGTGTGTGTGTGTGTTCGTTCCAGTTTGGTTAGCCTTTCTAACCAAGGTTAGGTTTTTCAGGTCTCCTTCGAAAAATTGAAGTCCGATTGAAACCAGACTTGGGGTTGAGGTGGAATAAGGGTTCCTTCATATGTGCATGATGTCAAAGGTCATAGATCAAGGTCAAAGGTCATCTGCGGTCATTTTCATACTGCCATCTTACCAGGGGGATGATGAAAGTTTACTTGCAGTATTTTTGTAGTCTGTAATGTAGTGTTCCTACAGTATACGGAACCCTATTAGGTCCTCTTGTGTGTATGCTATCAAAATGAAGTAAGCGTGAATGAAGTACTTACTAATGGAACACTAGTAGGTAAACGTGAGTGTGCTGATATAGGCACTTCCTAGATGGACTTGGATAGCTTTGGATTACATAGTTGGCTATGGACACCCAATGCCATGGGTTTCCTTGAGTGTGTACCCCAAAGCACCTAAGCAATTGATGTAGCATAGGGCCATGGTCATTTGTATCTGAATGCACTGGTAAAAGTCAAAGTTCACATATTATGTCGAAAATTATTTTTGTCCCCGCGACCATTCCATTGGCACCCAAAAGGGGTCCAACTGGACCCAGGCTAATTTTTCTTGGATTTTTTTCCACCAGAGTTGCACAACTGAAAGTAAGCAATTACAGAAAATTTGCTCAAAAAATTTTTGTTCAAAAAACAAGACATGCCAAAAAAATCCTGGGTCCATATGGAACCCCCTTATCCACGAGTTTATTGAATTGTCAGCCTGTCTGATCACATCAATCTGACCAAGCAGTTAATAACGTACATGTTAAACAATCTAGATGTTCTTCTTTGATGCAACAAATATCTAACTCCACAAATGATATGGATACCATATAGTAATGTTCCCCTTTCTTAGTCTCAATCCAAATTTGTTTACAAAATTACAGATACTGTGATATAAGTTAAACACCCCCAACTCACCGTCAGCAGATTTGCATGTTTTGCTTCCAGAAGATAAACAACTCATACCAATACCAGCACTAGAGAGTGGGCAACAGACGGGCAGTCGCCTCACCAGTCCACCCATTATCACCCGCACAGCCGCCACACCCATGGCAACTCCGTATACTTTTAGTTTTACAGATTTTTGTAGATTTCATCTACAAAGATGAATGAAGAATTACAGGCCTTTTTTGAGAAGTCTTACTGAAGGGACGCATCAAGTTGGAATGCGATAAATTTACAGAGATCACCCAGCCTTATACTTGCTTTCGGAAGTGTAAAAACTTAATCACCCTTTTTGTTTTAAACTTCTGTAACTAACCTTATACATGGATCATGCCCATGTTACAAAATGCAACTGATAACTAACATTTCTTACTTTCATATTTATTGCATCTTTATAGGATGAACGAAAGAAAGAGGCAGCGTTGGCGGAGAAAGAAGGCCAGAGTAGCTTGGAGGCTTCTCAAAGGCAAGCCATGTCAGGAGATGAGGAAGCCAAGTTAATGGACGATAAGCATGAGATCATCTCGTTAGCATCTATTAAAGACTCACCAGGTATTAAAATCCCTTGTATTGTCTATGCTCAGGTAATGACTTTGAAGTAGATTAAAGCAATAACATTCAAGTTGATGTGTCTATGCAACTAAATTATGTTGTTCTTATACGTGAATCGAGGTGGGGGTACTCAATTTTATTTTAGGTAGGTATGTGCCACCCAATTTTCAAAAATTAAGGCTCGAGCTAAATGACAAATACAAAATACACAGTATATAAAATAGAAATGAAAAAAAAACATTAAAAAAGTTTCAAGATATATATTTACAAAATAAAACTGTTAAGAAATTGACCAGTCTTGGTCGTATTTTGCGTAAAAAATTGCATGAGAAGCCAGTATTGCACGTTTACTGAGATTGGTTTGGAACTTCTTGCACATGATTTTGTGGGGTTTATTGCCCAGAGAAACAGAGGTGAAAATATTTGGATATTGCACTTATTATCATCAGAAATTAAGCCTCTGCTACCAATTTCAATACAGAATAATTTGGCATCATAACTCTGTTCTTGTAGGTCCAAGATCAAACTTGAGTATTTGTTTACCTTGCGGTCGTTCGAACGGGATGGTAAGTTTGATGTCAATGACCTTTTTAGACTTACGGTTAATGAGGACCAGGTCCGTTCTCTGTTGAGTTGTCAGAATATCCGGAGGGACAGTGGTGCCCGCAACTTTGTTTGTACCGGTAATATCACAATAAAAGGTCCACGCAGGATCGGCAATTTTGCGAAGAGTGTCATGGACGATACACAGAACAGAGTCATGACGCCATGTGTACCTGCCTTGCTGAAGCATGACCTGGCAGTGATTTAATACATGATGAAGTGTTTCCTTTTTAAAACATAAATTACAGTTTGTTGTCATCTTCTTGCCCCAATGGCTAAGATTATTTTTGTTGGGTGTCAAGAAAAGAGTTGAGCATAAATTTCATTACACCTTTGGGCATGTTGAAAATAAAGATTTCCAGATATAATCGGCCTTTTCAAAGATGGACGCACGTAACATGTCACCCTGGACAACAAGATCTTTAAGTTGATTGATCCATGTTTCATTGATTTCATCTTTGATAGGTTTGATTATCCCAGCTTTTATCATTTTATGAGATGACATGGTGGTACTGTGTGAAAGTAGCTGTAAAACTTAAATCGATGTCCCTCATGTAGAAAATCACAACTTCGTATCTTCCATATCCGAAATTTGAATTGTACACAATATCCTATCACATAGGTTTACACATCAAAATGAAGAATTTGATTCATCTCAAACTTTAATTTAGTGAATTATTTTAAATGAACACACAAAAACACAGTTTGGCAAATAATCGGAAATTTAAAATAAAATGATGTTGGCTTTACTCAACAAATAACTAATTTTGCTTGATTGTATTACACATAATGGTCAAATTTGAGAATATTTCTTGTGCAGTATGAGGAGAACAGTGTTTCAAAAAGTTAATGGTTTGTTCCAGCTAGGGAACAAAATGTTGCACAAACCTAGCATAACATATTGATAAGTCCTTTTATTCTAATGGTTGTGTTGCTATAAGCAAACTTAAAGGGCAACCAAAAATGATCAGCATATGTTCATATACATATACATGTATGACTATTCATATAGGCATAATTTCAATCTCTCAACCCATTTCATGTAATAATTAAAGGCTGGTATTCTGAAAGGGAGTCTAACTTTAGACCTGGGTTTATATCAGGGTTAGTCCTACATAGTGGACCTTTTTTCTTTCAAAATACTGTGAAAGTTAAATGTAACAGGTGAGAAAATTCCTCATGGATGGGCCGGCATCTCTTTGTGGTGATGAACTGCAGCTATTCAAAACATTCCATGTGCACATGGAATGTTTTTTTAAAAATCGCAATTCATAATCATAAATAGATGTTTTAATGATTACGTGTGTTTCAATGTAGGAGGCCTGCATGATCGCTTCACCAGTACTCTTTAATGGCCCTGGAGTAAGTCATCCAAAATCGAAATGGATTCGCCAATGAACACCTAATTAATAATTTTTATTTTGAGAGGGAATAGGTTTCACAAATTGAAATTACTCACATATGGGGCATTTTATGTATATAAACACACACTGGTCGTTCTTTTAAAGGCTTTGTTCCCCTTCAACACAACAGCAGCAGTTACTATTATTGTATTATCTGTGGTGAAGTGTTATGGTTTTATCTTTGCTGCATACAAAATGTTAATAGCAAAGCAGGATTTCAACTTGAAAGAAAGTGCAAAATTAAAAGCCCATCTTCACTTCTGAAATGTCGCTGTATCAGGTTACACTGGGAATGCATACACAATCCTAGTTTTCCAAGAATTCTGACTTGACTAAATCTTGCTAGTGTTTTTGCTCATTCGAAAGGAGGACACCGATTTGAACTTCCCCTGAAATAACTTGAAGCAAAAGAAAGCAAATAGCGACAACTCGGTTTTTAAGAAGGCTTGTCACCAAGTATGTGATACACATTTGCAAGTGCTAAGTGGTTTGAAATATTAAGAGCCTTGAGGAGTGATTCTTAGAACTGCCGAGGGGTTGTAACAACATTTCACAAGTCAGAGATGAGTCCTGTGTATAGCTTATGTGTGCTATGTTATTACAACACATATTCAATGTTGTTTAGTAATAAAAATGTAGAACAAATCACAAGCAATTTCTGACTTCTGCATCCTGCTTGAGTGTGAGTCTAATATCTACACAGCCAGAATCCCCATTTTTACCCCAAACTCTAAAAGAGCCGGAAAAGGCCCAAAAGAACAAACAATAGGGTTATTTGTTTTGGACGGATGGCGTAGCAAAATCCGGGTTATGAAATGGCAATCGTCTGGATGTATGTATGCAAGGACGTACGTGTGTGTGTGTGTCGGGACACAAAAAAGGAAACATTTTGCCATAACTTTTTTCCAGATGAACTAGAGTACCAAAATTAGATATATTGTAGGGGGTACAAGCCCCTACTAACATGTAATCCATTCCCCAGGGTCCTCGCCCTGGTCTGACAGGGGTTGGGGGAAAGTCAAAAAAGGTCAACATTTCACAAAAAAGGTAACATTTTGCAATACCTTGTTCCAGATGAGCTAGGTCCCAAACTTAGATATATTGTGGTAGGGCATAAGCCCCTACAAACAATGTAATCCATTCCCCGGGGTACTCCCCTGGGTCTGAAAGGGGGTAGGGAAATGTCAAAAAAGGTCAACATTTCACAAAAAAGGTAAACATTTTGCCATAAACCTTTTTTCAAGTCGATGAGATAGAGTACCCAAACTTAATATATTGTAGGAGGACACAAGCCCCTACGGAACCATGTAATCCCTTCCCCCAGGGACCTCCCCTGGGTGGACAGGGGGGTGGGGGAAATGTAAAAAAAGGTCAAAACATTTCACAAAAGAGGTAAAACATTGGGCCATAACTGTTTCCAGATGAGCTAGAGTACCACTCAATAGTCAAAGCATAACCCCTAGAATACTCAAGAAAGCGCCAAACCAGATCCATGAATATTTTCAGTGAAAGAAGGTGAAAGCTGACTTTATGAATAGTGAAGATAAAAGGTTCTGCATTGTTACACACCACAGGCGACTGAAGCCGTCTAAAAATTTATGATATGTTGTTTTGGTAATTGTTTAAAACCAAGTCTTGGGTAGACACACTAGTATCACATAGGATAAAATACAAAAGTATTGACTGGACGAACAACGTATAACGTTATTGTAGTTGGCCAGTTTCTTTCAATCCGATCGCTTTGGATTACCCGCGCAGGTAGAAATCAAAGCTTTTTTGGGATTTCTGTCCCCTATTTTGAGTAACGGACTTAGTCCAAACTCCGCCCATAACTCAACCGTCAATTGGAATCTACTATAACCATGGAATCTATTCCCCAGGGTCCTCCCCTGGGTCTGACAAGGGGTGGGGGAAAATGTCAAAAAAGGTCAAAAATTTCACAAAAAAAGGTAAACATTTTGCCATACTTTTTTCCAGAGGGGTTTTGTTTGTTTTTTTTTTTTTTTGGGGGGGGGTGGTTGAGCTAGAGACCCAAACTTAGATATTGTAGGAGGGGCCAAGCCCCTACTAACCAGATAATCCATTCCCCCTAGGGTCCTCCACTGGGTCGAACAGGGGATGGAAAAATGTCAAAAAGGTAAACTGTTTGGCCCATTTTTAACACTTTTTTTCCATGATGAGCGGGGATACCCAAAAACTCAGATATTGTTGGAGGGGACAAGCCCCTACTACCATGTACCATTCCCCAGGGTCCTCCCCCTGGGCTGACAGGGGGGTGGGGAATTGTCAAAAAAGGTAACATTTCCCAAAAAAAGTCAAATCTTTTTCATAGATAAGTTAGAGTAGCCAACTCAATATAATTTGAGTCTATAGATTGAAAGTGTTCAGGACCTATGCCTTTGATAAGCTCCAACGGCGACCGCCTAAAATGCCCGATACTGGAGATTTTGTTCAGGTTTGGGTCCAACAGTCCACTTCGCTTCAAGTGCCTTCCCTGCAGGCAGGACTGGCTTAAGGACTTTTTTGGTCTCCACCCAATAGACTATACATACACATGTACACCCATATAATTCACAACGCCCAGAGCTGCAAATACCCTAGGGAGAAAAGGCAATCCATCCATACCGCATGGGGTTTACAGATTTTTTTGTTAAAAAAAAAAGTCAATTTTGGTTATTTTGATTTGCCCCCCCCACTTTGCAATTTTTGGAGTCCCTTTTGCAAAAAAAAAATTTGCCCTCCCCTAAAAATATCCTCTGACCCCTCTTAGAAATACTCAGAAAGTTATGTCCTGATTACCCCGAGCACAGGACAAGATAATTGGTACACTGCCAGTACACAGTAGTTAGTTGAGCTAAGTAAATATATTGAATTAGAATTATTCAAAAAATTTAAGCACCACCACCCCCCCCCCCACCCCCCCCCCCCCCCCACCCCCCCGCCCACCCCCCCCCCACCCCCCCACACCCCCCCCCCCCCCCCCCCCCCCCCCCCCCCCGATGCAGTATGTTATTTATTTATGACATTTGTGTAATGTTTTTTTATTTATTGCCAATCAGAGTGTAATAGATTTGCGCAAGTTTGAAATGCCGAACAACTAAAAATCAAACCTTAGAAAAATGGAAAGGACGCTGTTGATAAGATATCACTTTTCTAGAGACATTAGTTGAAGTCAAGTGCTCAAATTGAATTATGTCTGACATCGGTAATGCTCCGTGAATTGATTGCCATCGGAAATATATTGCAGAAGTTTGAAATGCCAAACAATATCAAAAACCTTTTTAAAGGGAAAGGACACAGTTGATAAGATATCTTTTTAGGACATGGTTTCAAGGCAATGATTGAAGTTATTGCTCTAAATTGAAATGGGCCACACATTCATTTCAGTATTGCTGTCTGGTTTTGTCATGATTAGCAGACACTTCTCTTGCAAATTGTGATAAAATTTCAAAGAGGTATAAGGTTAAGTACATCATTTTGTATTACAGTTAGAAACAAAACTGTATGCAGAAGTTCAAGGATAGGGTCCATCCCCCCTTCTTTTCCTTTTTCAACCCCCCCCCTTCTCTATACATTTTCTGCCTCCCCCCCCCCCCCCCCCTGCCCCCCCCCCCCCCCTTCCCCCCCCCCCCCCCCCCCCCCCCCCCCCCTCCCCCCCCCCCCCCTCCCCCCCCTGCCCCCCCCCCCCCCCCACCCCCCCCCCCCCCCCCCCCCCCCCCCCCCCTCCCCCCCCCCCCCCCCAAGTTGACCGTTTTCTCTCATGAGCTAATTTATAAAATAAGCCCAAATTTTCTAGGCTACAAGGGAAATGTCAAAAAAGGTCAACATTTCACAAAAAAGGTAAACATTTTGCCATAACTTTTTTTCCAGATGAGCTAGAGTACCCAAACTTAGATATTGTAGGAGGGCACAAGCCCCTACTAACCATGAAATCCATTCCCCCAGGGTCCTCCCCTGGGTCTAACAGGGGATGGAAAAATGTCAAAAAGGTAAACATTTTGCCATAACTTTTTTTCCAGATGAGCTGGAGTACCCAAACTCAGATATATTGTAGGAGGACACAAGCCCCTACTAACCATGTAATCCATTCCCCCAGGGTCCTCCCCTGGGCCTGACAGGGGGGTGGGGAATTGTCAAAAAAGGTCAACATTTCCCAAAAAAGTCAAATCTTTTTTCTAGATGAGTTAGAGTAGCCAAACTCAATATAATTTTAGTCTATAGACTGAAAGTGTTCAGACCTATGCCTTTGATAAGCTCCTAGGCGACCGCCTAACTGCCCGATATGGAGTTTTGTTGAGGTTTGGGTCCAACAGTCCACTTCGCTTCAAGTGCCTTCCATGCAGGCAGACTGGCTTAAGGACTTTTTTGGTCTCCACCAAATAGACTATACATACACAATGTACACCCATATAATTCAACGCCCCAGAGCTGCAAATACCCTAGGGAGAAAAAGCAATCCATCCATACCGCCATTGGCGGTTTACAGATTTTTGTAAAAAAAAAAGTCCAATTTTGGTTAATTTGCCCCCCCCCCTTTGCAATTTTTGGGAAGTCCCCTTTTGAAAAAAAAATTTGCCCCTCCCCTAAAAAATATCCTCTGACCCCCTCTTAGAAATACTCAAAATTGCTGTCCCTAGATTCACCCCGATCCCAGGACAAGATAATTGGTACACTGCCCAGTACACAGCTTGTTAGTTGAGCAGTAAAATATATTGAATAGAATTACAACAATATTTACTCACTGCACGAAATGTTTATTATTTACTGACATCTGTAATGTCTCCTTTGACTTGATTGCCAATCGGAAATATATTGCAGAAGTTTGAAATGCCAAACAACTAACAATCAAACCTTTATGAAAATGGAAAGGACGCTGTTGATAAGATATCACTTTTCTAGAGACATTAGTTTGAAGTCAATTGCTCTAAATTTGAATTATTTACTGACATCTGTAATGTCTCCTTTGACTTGATTGCCAATCGGAAATATATTGCAGAAGTTTGAAATGCCAAACAACTATCAAACCTTTTTAAAGTGAAAGGACACAGTTGATAAGATATCCTTTTTCTAGGGACATTGGTTTCAAGGTAATGTATTGAAGTTATTGCTCTAAATTGAAATGGGCACACATTCATTTCAGTATTGCTGTCTGGTTTTGTCATGATTAGCAGACACTTCTCTTTCAAACTTTTGGATAAATTTCAAAGAGGTATAAGGTTAAGTTACATCATTTTGTATTACAGTTTAGAAACAAAACTTGCTCTGCAGTAAGTTCCAGGATAGGGACCAAAGTTGACCGTTTTCTCTCGAGCTAATTTTATAAAATAAGCCGACATTTTCTAGCTACAAGGGAAATCTAGGATTCACAAAAATGGTTTAGAAATACCAATTTTGGTAGTGATGATATGTCAATGATGACAATCATTTTGTTGAGCTGAATTTCTTCCCTCTACAATTTTGCTCGAAGTTTGTGATCTCTTAAAAATATTTGGTGTTGAGATTTATTTAGAGCAAGGAAGTTAAAAAGGAGAATATGCGAATTCCATGGGGTCGTTTTGGTGTACATGTACCTCTAGAATTTTTTTCCCTCAGAACACAACATTAATCCTTTTGCTTGTGTATTGTATATGAAGTGCAAACCTATTTTTGGGGACAAAATCTTGGTCTATAGCTCAACATGCATAACACTGACAAAATGAAATGCACTTTTTGATTTTCTTGTTGAATTTGTGTTTGATCAAAATATTTGTGCTTTGAAATTAGATATAATTTTGAGATTTAGCAAAACTGTCTCAGAAGAGGTGAAGATGGTGTGCATATTTTTAACAAGTTAAGATGAGACTGGTTCCAATAAGACATTTCATTTTGTGGCTTTGAGGCATGTATTGCCATCAATGGGACCTTACAGCTCCATTGCTTTGGCCCTGACTGTGTTTAGGAAATGCTGACAATTAGTTGTCCTTTGTTGCAGTTGTATTATTTTGGCTTAATAGTCATTCATTAATTGTGGGCTGATGAAAGATTAAAACAAATAGAGTAAAATGCATTTTGTTACATTGCAGGTAGATTTTTTGGTTGACAATATTTGCAAGTCATAACATGATCTGTCATTATTATGCATGGATAGTGATGTCATTCATATGGATGTTGCATTTCAAAGAATTTCATTGCACCAAACCTTCCTCTGGAATAACTATAGAATACCACACATACACCAAAATAGTACCTTCTTTGACACTATAGTCAGTGATTACCCACACCACCATGCACCGCACCACCAAAACACATGCTATACCACCATACCACATACCATACCACCATGCCACAATCCATACCACATACCATACCACATACCATACCGCATACCATACCATACCACCATACCACTGTACCACATACCATACCACCATACCACATACCATACCGCCTACCATACCACATACAATACAACCATACCACATACCATACCACCATACCATACCACCATTGATACCACCCACCATACCACATACCATACCACCATACCACATACCATACCACCTACTATACCACCCACCATACCACATACAATACAACCATACCACATACCATACCATCATACCACATACCATACCATCATACCACATACCATACCATCATACCACATACCATACCATCATACCACATGCCATACCACATACCATGTATACAAAGGACACCAAAATATATTAGGTGATCTTGCTCCCATGCCTCCATATCTCATACTATTATGCCATATACTATGCCACCATATTACATATTATATACCTCATATATAGATCCCTGTCATCTGATTGGTTAAAAGTGGAGGCATAAATTCAACTAGCTTCAAGAATTGAACCAAAAATGAACTATGCCCTGGGAAGAGCGGGCATAGTTCATGAACTATGCCCGGGACACCTCTTCCCAGCTTAAAACGAACTATTCATCCGTATTATGAGTGTACACATTGAAGCTGGTGTAAGAGATCGTATTTTGCATTTTGACGGATATGCCGAACTGACAGTACGGAGTAAACAAAAATGTAGTGCAAGTCTGATGCAGGCTTGGCAAGGAAATGGCTGAATCGCAGGACCTGTATTCATGCTATGCCATTGTAGATGAAGATCTGAAAGAAATCAGAGATGCAGCTCATAGGGCTAATACCAAACGGCAGGTAAAAAACACCGTGAAGATATTTGAGGATTATCGATAACGGCCATCTGCAGGCCGTGTAAAAGTTGCTGAATTCGGAGTTGTACGCATCTTGCCGACAAAATTGGCAAGAAGTCGATTACGGTGATCTGTTTTGGACTCCAACATCACTTCCTCAACACAAGAAAGGTTGATTGCTAATTCTTCACAAGTTTTGGACCCTAAGTTACACAAAATTGTCATGCATGCATGCCATGGCCTACACATACATAGGCCTGTGTTAGTATCCTGGCTTAGAATGTCCTTTTAACTAATCAGTTGACAAGAATCTATATATTCGGTATATAAAACAAATATTGACTGCTTTTTATTCGGAGCATGGTTGAAACTATAGGCCCTCGGTGATCTCGAAACCATACTATGCCCCTCGGCTTACGCCTCGGGGCATAGTATGGTTTCGAGATCACCTTGGGCCTATAGTTTCAACCATGCCCCTCATAGCAGTCAATATTTGTATATTATATAATGCATAAAATATTCCTATCATTTGATTGGTGGACACTACATCACATGACAAAATATTCCTACTATTTCCCTGATATTTCACTGCAGGGAAAAAAGTTCCTAAAAAAACAAATATTGACTGCTCTATATTCATAAAATGGTGCAAAATACTTCCCCTCGGTGAATGCAGACTGTAGGCCTACTGTTTTCCCTTGACCTTTGGTCTTGGGAAATAGTAGGCTCATGGTCTCCAGTCATCTCGGTTAAGTATTTTGCACCATTTCCCTTGTGAGCAGTCAATATTTGTATACTACATCACCATACTACCACACCAACATGCCATACACCATACCACATTACCATATTACTACACCACACCACAGAGTATCACTATGTCACTTCTATAAACTGGATTGGCTATGTAACAGTGATTCGAGTTGGAGAAGTGAATGGATATATGACACATTGGTAGGATCAAAACAAACCTATTCCAAATATATCTGTTGACAGAAGCATTGTTATGGGTGCCAATTAGCTTAATAGTGAGTATAATTGAACTGGTAAACATTTTGTCTGAATGACCAACTCTTAGCCTCTCTCTCTCTCTCTTGGCTGATTTGATCTTCCGATTACAGTGGCAGTATAATTAAACTGAAGTAGCCTTTCCAGTCTTACAGCAAAAACACAATTTAAACTGATTGTTTCTTCCAGTTACTGCAGTTTGGCATTCATTTACACTGACACACTCTCACCTCATTTTAGAACTGCACTTGACATGTGTAGCATAGTCTGTAGCTATGACCAGAATGTCCACTATCATCCCCTTAACCATCTTCTCACCTTTAACCTGCATCTTTCATGATCTGCCTGACCCCACCTTCATCTTCATAATCATCATCTTCATCTTCATCATCATCACATGTGTTATTTTTGTTCACCATCATCCACATTGCCATGCCACACATCAGAAAGAGGAAAAGAAGGGGCCTGCTTCGGTCATTGGGATTCTCCGGGTAAATTCTTCTTGTCATTGATGTACCTTGTATTCACTTTCAAATCTCAAAAGTAGCTGCCTTTCTCTCGTTCACCAAGGTCACACTCTTATTATTGGCCTGCTAGCTAGCTCTAGCAGCGGAAAGTGTTTGCGTTCTTGTTTACACAAGCAGTATTTAGAAGAAATCACACTTGATGTATTCGTTATTAGATTTTGCTCACATAATTCTGTGTAGATATGTATTTTTTGTACTTCAATGTGCAAAATTTAATATTGCTCAAATATTTTGTCAGTGAAATCCCAATTAATTAGCTGTTTTTTATAATAGTTTTATACAACTGTTAAAATACCTCTGTGTACACTAACAATGTTTATTATATCTTCTCCGATGATGTTCAAATGCTGAAATGTTTAGTTGTGCATGTTTAATCATATAGCATGTTATACAATTGTAGTTGACATAGTCATTTGTGATGAATGAGTCCATATAAGCTATGGTCTTTTGCCCAGCCCATTTCCCTGATATAACATAATAGGTATGCATATAAACCAGTGGAATTGCATGGCATTTCATATATCAGTTTAGGACCGATAGAGTTAAGTATCATATATTGACATTTACCAAATTTTAAACCACCTTCTGCCATATTCTTAAGGGTTATCTAAACTGGTGAATCAAAAATTTCAGTTTGAACAAGCTGTGTCAATACAGAAATCAAAATGGTCTGTTACCGTGTGGGAGGACCTATAGCTGATTTTACCTATACAGCAGGGACCTAACAGAAAATACTTCATGCAAATGGTTGCAGTCTACCATTTGGAGTTGCAAGTTACTATCTGGCTTGTGGTTGCCATTGGTTTGGATAACCCATTGATGTGAAATGATAACCCATGTGTTAAGTATAGAGAGTTTTGAGACCTGGATTGCCTCAGTATATGGATAGTTCTTGCTAGCCATATTGGAGGAATTTGTGCATGTCTGAGTAGTGTGAGGAGGTAAAACAACAAAATTTGCCACAGTAGTAGGGTTATAAATGAGAATTCAATTCTCAAAGAATGGGGAAGAAGGGGTGCCACGATGTTTTCTATAGGTTGGGTCCACCCTTGGGTAATGTGTGGAACATTATAATCAGCCGGGGGGGTGCAAATTAGTACAGGGGTAAATTTGAAATCAAGTCAAATTGTGCAATTGTGTTAAAATGTATGCAAATGTATTTGTCTCATTATAAGGATTAAAAAAAGGTATAGTTTGTGTAGGTTCCGACCTACAGTTAACGGCTACATCCCCGATAAGGTTCAAGGTCATCCAGGACAAAAATTATACAATGCTCAGATTTTGTTGAAACTGTTGTCAAATTATTGTTATCGGTCATACTGAAGCAGAAAATATATTTTAATTCTTTTGATGACAGCTCTGTATACAATTTTGAGGCCAATAGACCATGTTGATCCTTATTACATTTTGCCCACTAATTATGCAACGGAATGCTAAACATTGTAAAATAAGGCAAGATGAACAATTTCACACCAGTTTAAAAAAAATCCAAAGCACTGGGTAAGTTTTACCCTAGGATGACCTTTAACCTGAGTAGGCCTGTACCTGTTTAACTATAGGTCAAAACCTAGACAAACAATACCCTTTTTAACCCATCAATGATGGGTTGTTGCGATCGAGAGCGGCGTTTTAATATGTCGGTTCTTGTTAGCGAAACTAGTCGGCCGTTTTATGTCTGTTTGCGCCGAAAATTCGGCAAAATGTTCTAGAGGTGGTGGGCCTTTTGTCGTAGAATTTATTTTTTTAAATTTTAGTGACGGCAGTGAGTTTGGGGAGGTTTTCTGTTTTTTCGGGCATCTTTGGATGCCTCGCTTGTCGTCTTTCTCACTGAATGCTATTGGTTTATGTGTGCACTTGATAACCGATGGGTATTGCGTGCGAAAATGAAACGTGAGCTAACGTGGTCGTGCTACCATATCTACCAAGAGCTACCAGGGCCATCTAGGGCAGGGACTGAGGTCAGACACGAAGGGAGTTCATTTGACTGAAAAAAAAAAAAAAAAAAAAGACAAAATTCGGTGGGCAGGGTTGATTGTTGATGCCGAAAATGTTAAAGGTCACAACAAGGTCATCAGGGGTTATTCAAGGTCAAAGGAGGTCAAATGGGGTAAACTTTGATGTATGGACATGAAACTTGGAGGATGGGGTCGATTGTTAATGCCGAAAATTTTAAAAGGCACAACAAAGTCATTAGGGGTCATTCAAGGTCAAAGGCACCACAAAACTCAAGGGATGACTCCAAACTTAATACAACTATGCATTCCCTAACCATCCCAATTGATGGGTTACTGCATCATTGATGCACTCATTTATCCCTTCTAACAAGACCAATTTATTGGTGTGCATTCAAACACAATTTAACTTGATTTACCCCTGTACTAATTTGACCCCCTTATTTTACAATGTTCCCACATTTCTCAGAGTTTGGACCTCAAAATTCTGATACAGCACCCTTCAAACTAAAGGAAAAAAATCTTCAAACCTTCTTCCCCAAACTAATTGCAAATAATCCATTTATAACCATAGTTTACAATGTTTCAATTCCAGGGGTATCATATTCAATCAATTTGTGATTAAGGTGGGTGCAAACGAGAGATTTCACATAACAGGTGCCCCTAAAAAATGTGAAAAATCTATTTTGTGCACTAATGTAAAAGCTTTCTATTTACATGTCCCCATTTGACAAGGATTAGGCTGAAAATATTCCTTTGGTCCAAAAATTGTGCAATTTCTAATTGTTCGACAATAGGAACACTTACAAAAAAATCAGCCTATTTTTTATATTGAAATTAAGGAAATGAACATCACATTTTCTTTTCACTTCTCAGGCATTTCTGTAAACCAAGACAAGGTAAGAAATCTATGGGGTGTTATCTATAATGAAATCACTACATAGACACAATATATGGGTGCCCCCAAGAAATCTCTCGTTGCACCTTTAATGTGACCCAATATTTTTACAACACATCAAGGATCATTTGGAAGTAGGTCCATGACAAAGATAATGGTTTAACAACCAACATCAGGCAGGTTTGAGGGATATGGGGTATATTTAGAGCTGCATTTTTTTCTTGGATTGATTTTGGTACAAAAGAAAAAAATTGAAAGGGCAATAGAGATTTTGCGGCTCCATTAATTGTGTAATTTGTAGGTATTTCATTAGATTAGACCCTAAAATATAATTCTGACCTAGTGTTTGGCTACAGAAATGCCTTGAAAGTGAAAACAAAAGGTGCTTTTTAGTTGCTCATATTTCAATATAAAACATAGGCTGAAAATTAGTATTTGATACTGATACAAAATTGAAATTTCACTTTTTTTGGTCAGAAGAAATGTTTCTCAGCTTAGTCCTTTCGGTGGGGGGTAATTTTGATGGAAAGCTTTCCATTAATCCAAAAATCAGAATTTTCAATATTTTCGGAACCTGATATGTGAAATCTCTCGTTGCACCTTTAAAGTTCAGATTATAAAAAAAAAAACATGAAACGTTATAAAAAGCCCCCCCCCCCCCCAAATTACTAAGTATGTGTCAGCAGGTGTCTAGGAATAAATCCCCCATGCCTGGGTGACTTTCTGGGTCATATTCTGTCCGGGGCTACATCGGTCTCACCTCAAGAGGCTGGTGTCCCAACAGGATTTAAAGGTGCAACGAGAGATCAGGTACCCCGAAAAAAAAATCCCCACCTGAAAGGATAAAGCTGAGAAATGTTTCTTTGGTACATAAATTGTGAAATTTCTAATTTCGTATAGGAGCAAATACAAAATTCAGCCTATGCTTTATATTGAATTCTTATTCAGTGGGCGGGGGTTACGTAAGCAAACTCGGAATAATATTGTTTTGTTGCCTATCTATATGAGACGATATTAGATAGTGCGCCGTCGCGCAGTGTTTACCGCGCGCGTGTAAAAAGATACCGTGCACGCGCTTAGTAGGGTTGTTTTATTTTTGACAGCGGGTGAATATTTTTATGCACTTTAACTAATATTATTGAAATAAAAATATTTCGGTGATTAAAACAACCAAAACTAAATAAGAATGAGAATAAAAGATAGGATTTGTTGTTTTGCCTATCGAATATCGTGTCATATTGGATGGGCAGTCCAATATTTTTCTCGTAGTGGATACCGGCTGCGCCGGCATACCTACTCAAAATATTGGACGTGGCCCTCCATATGACACTTATTTAGATAGCAAAACAACAAATCCTATCTTTTATTCTCTAATATAAGCAAATCAAAACCACCCTTATCCTCTCTTTTAAGACATTTCTGTAGCTAAATACAAGGTAAAAAGTCTATCGAGTGTCTAATCTATATGAAATTACTATTATGACACAATATTTGGGTGCCTCAAAATCTCTCGTTGCACCTTTAAGCTCTTAACAGAGAGAAGGAGAAAAAAATTGCTGCACAACATTAGTAAAAAAAAAAAAAAAAAAATTGCCTTCAGAAATGTCTTAAAAGAGAGAGAACAGGCGATTTTGATTTACTTATATTTATATGTAAAACATAGGCTGAATTTCGAATTTTGCTCCTATACGAAATTAGAAATTTCACAATTCTTGTACCAAAGAAACATTTCTCAGCTTAATCCATGCAGATGGGGATATTTTTTATGGAAAGCTTTACATCAGGGCAAAAATCAGTACTTTTGATTTTTTTAGGGGCACCTGATATGTGAAACCTCTTGTTGCACCATTAATAAAAAAGCATGAAACAGTTATAAAAAAAGCAAATTACCAAGTTATGTAATCAGCAGGTGTCTAGGAATAAATCCCCCCCATGCCTATGTGACTTTCTGGGTCATGTCCTGGGCTACACCTGTCTCACCTCAAGAGGCTGGGTGTCCCAACAGGATTTAAAGGTGCAACGAGAGATTTCACATATCAGGTACCCCGAAAAAAAATCCCCACCTGAAAGGATAAAGCTGAGAAATGTTTCTTTGGTACATAAATTGTGAAATTTCTAATTTCGTATAGGAGCAAATACGAAATTCAGCCTATGCTTTATATTGAAATATAAGCAAATCAAAACCACCCTTATCCTCTCTTTTAAGACATTTCTGTAGCTAAATACAAGGTAAAAAGTCTATCGAGTGTCTAATCTATATGAAATTACTATAATGACACAATATTTGGGTGCCTCAAAATCTCTCGTTGCACCTTTAAGCTCTTAACAGAGAGAGGGAGAAAACAATTACTGCACAACATCAGTAAATGGATGGGGACTTAAATATTTCATGGAAAATACATTTCAGTGGGAAATGAACTCAGCCACCTGAAGATGATGTTACAAGTATGTGTTTTTTCTGTATTGAAATAAGTTCTTCATGGAATACGTACATCCCAGGTGTCTGTATGACGTACAGCTGTGCATACTGGTAAACAACTGTTGACAAGATATGAATAGATGCGTCAGTACTATATTATTGCAAAACAATCTTCGGGGAGCAAGGGGAGATGAAGTATGCTTAGCATCGTAATTGTATGACCAACTCCCTTGAAAGGTTCATTCACTCTTCTTGAGTAATTCTGTTTTGGGGTATTGTGTCCATGTAATCATTGTGGATACTTTGTTTAATCCCCTGCCGATTATCTATTAAGCATTTGAAGTTAATCTGCGTAATTCTTTATTTGTATTTTGTATGTATTTTGTTTAACAATGTGATTATATTCTCAGTAATGCATGATTTTGTCATGAATTTGTCATCAATTTCTCAACATTGTGCATTTGTTTTTATCTTTACTTTATACACACGATGCATGACTTCCAACCAATTGTTTGTGTGTGCTTGTGTGCCGTGTCCACCCCCTGCTGCCTGGCTGTCTTGCCTACATGCATCATCACTCCATCTCCACCCCCGTGCTTGAAACAGACCCCATACACCAGCCCTGTAGTTGTAGCGAAACCGAGGACTGTGAAATTTCACGATATATCTGACGAGGGTAGTGGAGAAAAGCGCAGTGGGGATTTTGAAAAGGATAGGGAGAGCGAAACAGGAACTAGAAACCAAGAGAGCAAAAAATGTTAGAGTTGAGTTGGAACTGGAACCGATGGAAGCCGATAGCGATAATGCTGGAACGGTTGTGAGTGATCAGCCAAAGAAAAAACGCAGGAGAGCAATCTCTTTTGCCAGATTTGGCAGGCGTCCAGCCAAGACACCCGAACACCAAAAACTAGATACGGATGTCATATGCTTTTGTTTTAGTAAGGTAATTATAGCCTGGCAAGTTTGCAATTGGTGCAGTTATCATTTTTGTAAGCATAAGCAATGGTGTCTGATTACGGTGCATGTCTTTGTTTTGCAATTATTTTTTAATGGTGCACCATTTATGGCGACTAAATTAACCAAATTTTGCTCTCTGCATGTCACATAATTCAATATCACTTGTACAATACTGGGAAAAAGGGACATTTTACGCAGACTTACCAATTCGAAACAGAGACAGGCATCTGGGATAATTGATGAAATGACGGTTATGGTAGGAATAAGCATTTAATTAACATTGTTACCATATGCTAACATGTTAAACTAGAAACTAATAATTGAAGATATATATGTGATATGACCAAGCTAAATGAATCATTTGTCACTAATATTAATTTTGAAATATAGTCCATAACAGCATTCCACTTCCCATATATTTCATTGTTTTAACAACTAGACTAGTGTTTTCAAGGAAGTCTAACTTTAGACCTGGGTTTAAAGTATGGTTATTTTCCTTTCAACATACTCTAAAGGTGAGAAAATTCTGCATGGATGGGCTATTCCAGCCTATATTTAAGGAATTTTCTCATCCGTTATTTTCAACTTTCAGAGTATGTTGAAAGGAAAAAGGTCCACTCATGTAGGACTAACCCTGGTTTAAACCCAGGACTAAAATTAGACTCCCTTTGAGAATACCAGCTTAAATTGTCATATCTGAGGAACTATAATAGACCGGCAGCCCAGAAGGTTTTGATCAAACGAACGAGATACCAATATCTGAATGCGGGAAAATTCAGAGAAAAATATAACATTTGCAAATATGCATGTCTGCCGAAGACCCGCTGCTGCGTGTGGCCCCAGGAGAGGGGTAAAGGTAATATGGTGGTCAAATGTTTGAACTGCTTTAAATCTAATGAAATATAGCTCAAGTTATTCCTTAGGTAACCAGGAGTAAAAAAGTAAATTGGGTCACATGCGTGTGGTGCCTCCTTTCCAAGATATTTGGGAAATAGGCTAATCGTCATTTGTTTATTCAGGAAAGGTTACCCTTTGCAATACCCAGATTTCTTTGTAAAAAAATATCAAAAAAATTATTTAATGATACTGATTCAAAATATGCTTTTTTATTTTGCATAGGGTTGGTTCCCTTTAATAGGGAGGGGTATAATGTCCCCATCCCCATAGAGTCCTACAGGGGATTTTGTACCCCCTCCCATTATAACAACAAGAAGATGTTGAAAGTGGTAAAGCGTTTCATATTTGGAATCAGTATCATTAAATGTTTATTTTAAATAGTTTTACAAAGAAATCTGGGTATTGCAAAGGGTGACCTTTCTTGAATAAACAAATGACCTTTAGCCTATTTTCCTAAATATCTTGGAAAGGAGGCACCACACGCATGTGACCCAATTGACTTTTTTAATCCTGGTTACCTAAGGAATAATTTGAGCTATATTACATTAGATTTAGAGCAGTTCAATCATTTGACCCCCACAGTAACTTTACCCCTCTCCTGGGGCCACAAGCAGCGGGTTTCCGGCAGACATTCATATTGGCAAAAGTTATATTTTTCTCAGAATTTTCCCGTGTGTAGATATTGGTATCTCGTTCGTTTGATCAAAACCTTCTGGGCTGCTGCTCTATAAGTTCAATTCTAATGGGGGTTTTCATTATAATGAAATCCAGAAAATAACCAACCACGTAAAGTGCAAGTGAAATAAAAATCTTGATTTTTGCCTGACAAATGAGTAATTTTGCTTGATTGCATCACATTTTATTTGAAGAGGTTTAAAGACAGTCCATTTGCATGATCTATGTTTTGCCTTGCCTGTATGTTTGCAATATGGCCGCCTCCTAGAGTTAGACTCTTTAAAACCCTCAGTCAGTGCATACTTTCTACCAAACCTGTGGTTTGTATAAGTGACCATTGTCCCATCTGCAAAATGTGTATCCTTTGTGATCTATACATTACTATAGTCAGGGACAGAATTAGCCGACCGATTGCGCGTATGTCAAGGTTTGTCAATCAGCGCGGCGCAGACTGTGATTGGTTTGAATGTGTAGTATGGGTGGGGCATGTTCGAACAAAATATGATTTAAAGTGCCAAAACATATCCTATTCGAGTCAGGTTTTCGATGCATGGACGCAATAATTCACTTAAAGGTCCATGGCCCGATCGCTAATAGCCTCGTCCCCAGAAGCCCCAGATTTTACCGGAAGTGGTCAACATTTTGGTATCAGAAGAAAGCTACTATTTTTCTCATTTACCCTGTGAAATCTTAGTGCCAAAGGAAGTTTGGTTTTGAAGTTATGAGCGAAAATGTGCACCATTTTGGTCGACCAATATTAATTTTACACAGTGGGGCTTACAAAATCACGTTTTTAGCTCTCGTATCAAAACGGGTTGAAATATCGGCGCAAAACTTTACAGATGGGGTTTTGGAGTGAAGGCCAATCTATCAAGATGAAAACTTCATATCCTTAAATCAGGCCATCCCCCTTTAAGTAAATTTTCTGTTTCAATCAGCTTTAAATATTCACAGATTATTCTTTATGGCCGACATTTGTTCTGCACCATTAAATTACGTCAGACATGCAATTGGTCACCTTATTCTGTCCCAGACTTTACAGAGGCACTTTTTAAAAATGTTAACAATAACATGGATACCTTCAATATTTAGGAAAGTAATTTAGAACATCTTACACCAAATCTCAATTTAAAATATTTGGGGTACTTTCTTTCTGACAATCCATTTTGTCCAAATCTGAAACACAATTTTGTCTTCAAAATAGAAAATAATCGACTTTTTAACATTTTAGATGGACACAAGCTTGTCTCCATATTTGAATCAGAAATTAGCAAAGAAAGTCCTTTATGTATTTTGAAACACCAACTATCTATTTTCTCTTCACTACCATTATGATGTTAATGCTCTGAAAGAATGTATGCATGCGTGTCTATCTCTTCATCTATCAATTTGTGTCAACTTAAGTCTAATTGATTTAAAGAGAGTTAACTTAAGAGATGGGAAAGAGTTCCATATGTACCCCCTTTAAAATTCTACAGGAAACAAATAATATTTATTTATTTATGGCCTAACACTAACAAATAACCTAACTCTAAGGCTAAAAATAAGAAAAGAACTTGGTAAATGTAGAACTTCAAAGGGGAAGGGGCACATATGGATCTCTTGCCAAAAGGGGCCCAACAGATTATGACATATAATTTTCTGTCAGCAAAAAGTTGGGCAAAATACATTGCAGAAGAGAGGAAGGGAAGGGGTAAAGGGATAGAAGCTAAAGAAACTTGGACATCCGTGGCGGGATTCGAACCCGGGGCCTCCGGCCCACCATTCCATATGACCAGGGAGGGCCCATATGAGTGTTGGTGCGATGACGTCATCGCATCTTTTTGGACTTAGTGCATTTTCTAGCCTCAGCTCATTGAGTTTCCTTGGTGTCTGGTGGTATTAGGGTTAGGAGGCTAAGGCTAGAAAAAAAAAAAAAAAAAAAATTAGGAAAGTAATTTAGAACATCTTACACCAAATCTCAATTTAAAATATTTGGGGTACTTTCTTTCTGACAATCCATTTTGTCCAAATCTGAAACACAATTTTGTCTTCAAAATAGAAAATAATCGACTTTTTAACATTTTAGATGGACACAAGCTTGTCTCCATATTTGAATCAGAAATTAGCAAAGAAAGTCCTTTATGTATTTTGAAACACCAACTATGTAATTTCTTCACCACCATTCTGATGTTAATGTTCCGAAAGAAATGTATGCATGCATGTCTATCTCTTCATCTATCGATTTGTGTCAACTTAAGTCTAATTGATTTAAAGAGTGTTCACTTAAAGACACTATCAGTGATTTGCTAAATCAGAAAATCAAAAAAATCATCAAAAATCAGATTTTTGCATGTATGTAACAAGTACATGTATCCTAACATACCCTGCAAATGATAAGACCAGAAGCAACCTAATAAGGACAGAATCGGAAATTTTAGTCATTACTGTCCGTTCGGACACTTACTACAACACGTAATTGAATGGAGATTCGTATCTTGGAACACTGCCGTTTTCTCCCTTTTCTGTCAATTCTTCAGTTGGAAAAGGTAACTTATGAGAATGCTACAGACTTATCCTTCACTTTGAAGCTATTCCTGCAAATTTCAAATAGTTTTCAAATCACTGATAGTGTCTTTAAGAGATGGGAAGAGTTCCATATGTACCCCCTTTAAAATTCTACAGGAAACAAATAATATTTATTTATTTATGGCCTAACACTAACAAATAACCTAACTCTAAGGCTAAAAATAAAAAAAGAACTTGGTAAATGTAGAACTTCAAAGGGGAAGGGGCACATATGGATCTCTTGCCAAAAGGGGCCCAACAGATTATGACATATAATTTTCTGTCAGCAAAAAGTTGGGCAAAATACATTGCAGAAGAGATGAGAAATATGCAGGGTGCCAAAATGCCAAAGTTTAAGGTTTAATGAGGTGTGTCAAGGCTGAAGAGCGGGTTGTTGGGGTGGGTAGTGCCCTTTAAGAGGCTAAGGCTAGGTCAAGGCTAGGCCATGTGGAACAAGTTAAAAGACATGTTTGGTTTAATGCTTGTTTGTGATGTCACAAAACTAACCATAATTATGAATTAATTACCATTTTGCTTTATCACCCCTTGTACATTTGTTCATGCTGCATGCCATTATGCACATCATACCAATAAAAATGCTTCACTGCTTACCCCTATTTCATCAAATGGTAAGTTCCCAATTAATTGCACAAAATAACTGTGCCTGTGTCTGTGTCACTTTAGATTCATAAATATGTAATTATATTTTATAGAACTTACTCACTGCATGATTGTTTTACCTTTTTTGTTATTTTAATTTTCAGAACTATTTTAGATTATCCAAGATAACACAAATAGCTAACAACTTTATTAGTCTCTAACCACCATTCACTTTAATTTTATTGACAACCTTAGAAACCACAAATAAACCTGACTTCTACTTTTATTTATGAATGTTTGAACTATATGAAATCTTTTTAGACTGTAATGATAGAAATCTTTTAGAATGTAATAATAGAAATCTTTTAAATTGTAATAATAGTGAATTTGAATATTTATTAATCTTTCCCTGGAGATGGCAGTGCACATAAGTGTTGAAAAAAAACCCATGTGCACTTGGCTGGATTTAAACCGGCGACCTTCGCATCACCAACACGGCGCTCTTGCCAACTGAGCTAACAAGCCAGGGTTGGTAGAGATGCGATAGATATTATCTATAGGTGTTGGGTCCGAAAGGTGTTGGGTCCAAAAGGTGTCCTTCGCTTTCCTAGCGGAAAGCATCAGAATGGTATATTTACATATACGATTTATATTTGTTTTTAAAACAAATTTGCTCCTCTACCAACACTGGCTTGTTAGCTCAGTTGGCAAGAGCACCATGCTGCTGATGTGGAGGTTGCCGGTTCGAATCCGGCCAAGCGCACATTTTTTTTTTCAACACCTGTGTGCTGGCCATCTCCAGGGAAAGATTAATAAATATTCATCCTTGTCTACCTGGAGAACTAAGAAGTTAAAATTTCAAATGACAAAATTTGTTTGTTTGATATCATTAAATAGTGTTGATGCATATAATTATTTCAAACAAAGTGTCAATGATTCAAGCTACTTCCCTGCTTTTATGATTACATGCCTTGTGTAGCTTAATTTCAAACTGGACAAGAAACATAACTGGTGAATGTTAGAAAACTAAATGCAAATTACTTTTGGGATATCCCCGCATGCTTGATGTGATCAAACAAATTGGCATCATTTGTCACTAATATTGATTTTGAGATGGAGCCAAAGGTCAATTTTAACCCCCGAGGTCTACGAACCGATTTAATCGATTAATATTCATCCTTGTCTGTCTGGAGAACTAAGTAGTTAAAATCTCAAAACAAATATATGTAAATATACCGTTCTGATGCTATCCGCTAGGAAAGCGATGGACACGTTTCGGACCTAACACCTATAGATAATATCTATCGCTCCTCTACCAGCCCTGGCTTGTTAGCTTAATTGGTAAGAGTGCCGTCACTAGTAATACGGAGGTTGCCGGATCGAGTCTGGCCAAGCGCACACAGGTTTTTTTTTTTTTTCAACACTTGTGTGCGCTGGCCATCTTCAGGAAAAGATTAATAAATATTCACCCTTGTCTGCCTGGAGAACTAAGTAGTTCAAACCCCACTTGCAAATGGTGTGGACATTTTGGTTAAATTTGGTCAAAAAATATACAGGGTGACCCAATAAAAACTTTACCCAAAATGAAATGTGATGATTTTCCATTTTTTTAAAACTTGTATCTGGCCGATTTCTATAATTTATATAAAGATGCAGTAATGCCAAGCATCTAGCCTGAAAAATGTTCTATTTTGCGTTGAGGGTTACTCAGATATGGGACAGAAACAATACAAAATGTCAGACAAAACCAGGCTCTGTCCATGAGAGCATCATTTTCTAGCTATGGAAATTCACCAATGCCCAATACAAGCCGATTGTGTACCACCTACTCCCCCCCCCATAGCCCTCTGACACAAGACAGAAACGGAAGTATTATAGCCCCAAGCTGATGCTATGATTTCCTGATTTGAAAAGCCCGACGTTGCCAAAACAAGTGTTTTTTGTACTTATCATTCCATCATGAAGTACCCATGGACAAGTCTGCAGTTGTGCTAAATACCGGTAGGGCACAATATGCTCAATTTGGGCATTGGGGATTTCCATGCCTAAGAAAAATGATGCTCCATGGACAAGTCTGTTTTGCTGACTTACTGTTCAGTGGACCATATCTTGAGAACCACTCAACCAAAATGAACGATTTTTTCAGGCAAGATGCTCAATTACCCATTTTTTATGATATAATAAAATCCACAGATATCAAATTAAAAAAAAGTGGAAAACTAGAAGGTGTGCTCGGGCCACCGAGCACGAGTAAGTCAGGCGTATCAAACTGTAGGCAGAAACAACAACTAGAAACTGATTGTGCTTCAGAAAGCACCTGTATATCATGCAGTGACCACTTGCTGCCCACATGACCTTTGACTCCAATCTGTGTACACATTATAAGGATTGAGTCAGAAGTTCTTGTGACCATGTCTAGTGATTACAGCAATTGATATATGGCGTAGTATGTTTTTAACATTTTCAAAAATGCCCCTTTAAAAGTGACATTTGACCCAAATCTGTGAACACCACATACAGGCCTGGGGTCAGCGGTTCTTCTGACCACATTTAGTGATTATTGCAATTGATTTGTGGTAGAAACAGTAAAAAGGAAGGTTAGAGCAATTGACCTGGAATGACCCCTGCATGACCTTTAATCCCAATCTGTGAACACCCTATATGGGTCTTGGGTCAGCAGTTCTTCTGATCAAGTCTATTGATTGTAACAATTGATTTATGGCAGAAACAGCAAAAAGGAAGGTTAGAGAGACTGACCTGTAGTGACCCCTTCATGACCTTTGAACCCAATCTGTGTACACCCTGTATGGGAATTGGGGATGGGGTTCTTCTGACAAAGTTTGGTTAAGATCAAGCCAACCGTGTAATACTAGAAGCATTTAAAAAAAAAAAAAAAAAAAAAAAAAAAAAAAAAAAAAAAAAAAAAAAAAAACCATACACTTGACAATCATTCTGACCGAATGTCATCGATAGCGCATACGAATTGTGGGAGAAGAAGCAGAAAGGGTGTTAGTACGACAATGACCGCTATTGACCCTACGTGACCCCTATGGTCAAACATTGTACACCACATGTGCAGCTTGGGTCGAGGTTTTGTTGGCCAATTCTAGTTGCAATTGGCCCAAGCATTTTACAGAAGAAGGCATTTAAAGCGAGGTACAAACAAGAAAGAAAGTAAGACAGGAAATCGAGAAACGACAGTAATTGGCGTTTGCTACACCAGACTTAAATATCACTTTCATTTTGGGTAAAGTTTTTATTGGTTCACCCTGTATACCAAAATATGGGCCTTGGGTAGAAAAGGACATAGTACAAAGACAGCCAAAGAAGTTCACCAGGCCAATTTTTGTGCAATAGTTAAGATTAGATAACCAATTTTGTGCCCTACCTTATCTGTCTATCACAGCAGTCAGGTTCTTTGAGTGGATAAGTCTAGTCACCATGAACGCATATAGTCTTGATACCTGTGTCACAAATCCAATAGCTTTTATTCACCATTTTGTACAAAAGATACATTGTTAAATGCTTCAGTATGATATATGGTACCCAGAGTTCAAAGTCTGTCGTGTTAATGAGTACACAAGTCCAACCTACTGAACTATGTCCTTAGGAATGAGCATAATTATTATATGCAGTTTCTTGTGAATGCAGCCTGGTTTATCCTGGTAGATTGTGTTTGGGTTATGGGATGTAACATAGTATGTCTTGTTTTGCCACTAGGAACAAAATAGGCCTAGTATGTTAATACCCATAATCCATCTTGCTGTTATGACCACATTTTGTAACCAATAATGGAAGTTAGTTACAACGTAATGTTACTTCCATTTAATATTGATCCCTAAAGTATTACTGTTACTACATCACCAAAACTTAACTCAGGTCAAAGGTTAATTAGGGTTTATCACCACGTCCAATTTCATTTTGTCCATTTATTTTCAAACATAATTTCTAACCTTAAAGGGCCATGGTCCGATTGCTAAAAGCCTCGTCCCCAGAACCCCAGATTTTACCGGAAGTAGTCAAAATTGTGGTATCAGAGGAAAGCCACTATTCTTCTCATTTACCCTGTAAAATCTCAGGGCTAAATTATGTTTGGTTTGGATGTTAATGAGCAAAAATGTGCCCTATTTAGTTTGATCAATATAATTTTACAAAGTACTCTATAGGGATTACAAAATCACGTTTTTAGCTCTCGCATCAAAATGGGTTGAAATATCGGCATGAAATTTTACAGATGGGGTTTTGGGGTGAAGGCCATTCCATCAAGATGACAACTTAAAGGTGCAATGAGAGATTTCAAGTCATCCTTCTTTTCTGTTATAATGTAGTGATTTCATATAGATTAGACACACAATAGATTCCCTACCTTTTATTTGGCTACATAAATATCTTAAAATGAAAACAAAAGGCGATTTGTATATGCTCATATTTCAATAGAAAACATAGGCTGAATTTTGTATTTGCTCCTATACGAAATTAGAAATTTCACAATTTTTGTACCAAAGAAACATGCCTCATCTTAATCCTTTCAGATGGGAATATTTTTGATAGATCGCTTTCCACCGGTACAAAAATCAGAATTTTCACATTTTTTAGGGACACCTGTAATTTGAAATCTCTCGTTGCACCTTTAAATCGGGTCATCCCCCTTAAATACAAACTGTAACCCTAAATGTAGCATTAACCCTAACTCTAAATCCTAACCCTAACCCTAATATAAGAGGACCAAATGAAAGTGAATGAAATGATGAGTCACCGTTGATCAGTGACCCATGTATGCCTGTGAGACCTATGGTGCATATTTTAGGTTACATAAATCATACTCATGAACCAGTGGGGGTCACTGCTTTAGTATACAGATGTATAGAGAATATTGAACTCTGGCTAAGGAATTGAGATTTTGACACATTGGCAAACTGTAGCAAACCATACACCACCAATTATAATGTATAATACTATAATTTAATCAGAAACCTTTTATAATTTCACATATAGTATGATATTCTTCAGTGTGCTGAATCTAACCCCCTGGGTACTCCTACCTATCCATCAGCATCTAAGCACTATTTTGATTGGTCACTTGGAAGGTAATATCAAGTAATGAGCAAATCAGAGATAATGTAAGAATGGTGGTATGATTTACACAGCGATATAGAAGCACTCGTTTGATTGGTTACTCAGATTCGATTGGCTATCTCAGACAGATTGTACCGTAGGTGGTAGTTCCCAGGGGGTTAAGTACTAAAGAATGCCTGATTGCACGCTGAAAGTTGCACTGAAGCAAATGAGCTCACGATAATCAACCAGTTCTTCAATAATATACTTGCAGAAATGGTTGGTGTACTGTATTGTAAAATGAGTACATAGTGATGGCCTGTTTGCTTCTCACAATGATCAGTGGCGGATCCAGAATCGGAAAAGCATGGCGCAAACGAGTCAAATCGCGTGTGTTATCAACCACACATTGAACTGGTTCCACTAACTCTTTTACACGTGTATTGCACTAGGAATTTCATAACTTTTTTTCACTTGAGACTCAATTTATCCACTTCCATAAAGAGTTCCCATGATGTCATTTGTCCGCTAACTTGCAGTATTTAAAATCTTCCTTGTGCCCCTGCTTTTCTGATCGTCTCTGCCACTATGATGGTTCATTTGGCGACTACGTTCACTTCTTTTATCTTAGATTATTTGGAGAGCGTGGTCTAGTGGTTAGCGGGTGCATTGCCTATGGCTCAATATCACAAATCAAAATCCCGGGTTCGAAGCCGGTGGGGTCACTTGCTGGTATTTACTCGGGTGCTCAACTCTGGACTGGATTTAATCTGTATACGATATTGATTCAATACGATATCAGCTGTCCTCCATGGCCTCACTTGGATTGGCAAATGAATCAGGAAAGCATCACCGTCCTTCGAGTTGACGGTAAGCCCGTCGTCCCTTGTACATAGAGTCACAATCTGTACATGTACATCCAGTCAGTGTCGAATAAAGTAGGGTGTAAACCCCTGACTGTTCCCAATCCCCCCAGTGTCAAAAAACGCGGGCCATGTAGGAGCGTCCGTATCATAGATCACGCGGGGCCCCTGATCACTTAAACAAGTTTTGAATAAATCCTGACACCCCACAAGCCATACGAATGACTTGTGGACCCGAACGAACGATCTTAATTTTTATTTTACTAATTGACTACTCTACTCTTCTAAAATAACATTGTAAGCTGAGTAGCAAAAGTAAAGAAGGATTAATGTGTGAGCTCTGCAATTGATGTGGTTGAGAGCGTTGGGGACGATGGGGATAGGGGAGAGAAATTTTACCTGTTGAATAATATCACTTTGGTTACTCATATCATCAGGGCACTGAAATCGGAATGGTGAAGTCTTTTAAATTTCTGAGATTACTATCAAAAGCACTTTTTTCTTGTTTTCTCGCAATGCTTATAAAAGGCTAATTAATACAAGCGACTGTTCAAGGTTTGAAATTTGTCCATTGGTGTTTGGTTAAAACGCATAAAACCAATTTAGGTATCATAGTTTTGGTGTGATA
>JAMKCH010018475.1:0-35507 GCA_023653785.1 Ophioderma brevispina
TGTGCTGCTCTTTGTCTTACAGCTATACGCGAAAGCAGGCGAGACTTGTGGTTCGAGAACCGCCTTGTTCTTGATATTTTCGCATAGTTGGTAGAGCTCAAAATTCTCTGTGTCGCAAAATAAGGAATATTTTAATTATAATAATTTAATCAGAGATCTCCGAAAATAAACGGCTGCTGGAAATGTCCTTCCAATTGAAATAGCCGGGGAATTGCACTATATACGTGTCTATACGCTCATCCATTAGTTCCGTCGGTTCAAGCAGGTCATTTTCATGAGGTGGCACTATTTCATCATGGACTGACATAAATTTGGCATTTCCAGCTCTGCCATTTAATTACAATCAGGGATCCCATTCCAATTACATGATCACTTGTTTTATGACAAATGCTCAATTTTGAGCATTACCAATTGCAGGTGTATAGTTTTAAAGCAATATTAGTACATTTTTTTGAAGAGCACCCCCAATTTTTCAAAAAATTTGAGATTTTTACACGGTTGCATTGGTAACTGGCTAGTAAACCATACCTGTAAATGGCTATAAGCTCGAAAATGTCTGTCTCACAAACGAAGGAATTTTGTAATTAGAATAATTATATCGGGATCCCCGATAATAATTCAACGGCTGCTGGAAACGTCCTTCCAATGTGAAATAGCCGGGAAATAGCGCCATGTACGTGTCTACGCTTACCCATTAGTTGTTTTATTGGTTCAGGCAAATCAAGTTAGAGGTTATTTTCTCGAGGTTGCACTATTTCATCATGGACGGACATAAACGTAGCATTTCCAGCTCTGCCATTAAGTCCAATCTGGGATCCAAATTCTATTATGATAAATACGCATTTTTTAGCATTCTCGTTCGCAGGTATAGTTTCCTAGACAATCACCAACGTAACTGTGCCAAAATATCAAATTTGAAAATTGGGGGCGCTCTTCAAAAAATGTGCCATTATTGCTTTAATACAAGATAATTACCACACAACTGCAAAAATCTCAAATTTGAAAATTGGGTGTAGATACAGAATTATTTTGTGTTACATTAATGTTAGACAGTTTAACCCATATTGATTTGCCAGGGGTGTTCAATAACCTTGCCCATGCACTTTAAAGTCTGACTCAGAGATTTCAAAATATTATTTTTAATAATAATAATAATAATAATGAGACTTATAAAGCGCCTTTTACAAAGTAGGCAAAGCGCTGACAGGGGAAAAAAGGCAAGAAATTCTAAGAGCTAGGAAAAAGATGTGACTTAAGAAGACTTTTAAAGGCAGATAAACTATCAAGACCACGGATGTTGGTAGGTAATTCATTCCAAAGGCGAGGCCCAGCAATAGAAAAGGCACGATCACCAGCTTTCTTTTTGGAACGAGGAATACCAAATGAGATTGCAGAATCTGAGCGAAGTGTATAAGTGGACTTATGAGTACAAGGCTGAAAATATGAAGACGGGTAATCGGGAGATTTGAAATGCAAATCCGTAATAATGTGTAATAATGAAAAATAGTCAACTAGAACTAAAGATAGTAACCTAAAATGCACAATTCCGAAACTTGAGATGAATCGGATTTTTCGTTTTGATGCAGTAAACATTTATGTGTAGTATTACGTCCCATAGGTGTATAACAAAAATTCCGGATTCGGAATTTTATAACAAAGTTGTGATTTTCTATATGAAGGAATTCGATTTAAGCTTAGCAATTTCACACAGTGATTAGTATATGGACAAGCATTATGTACATGCAAAAACACAATTTTTTGGGAAATTGAGGGCGCCCTCCCCAGGAAATCTCTGAGTCGGCCTTTAATGTATCTTGCATTGGCCAACCACGTGCACGTGCATGCATGCTGGTTTAAGTGGTAGATGTCTGATGCAAAAATACTATTCCTGTTCTGAATATAAACTTAAAGAAGTTAATCTTTTCCAATCACTATAAGCAAAATAGGTCTGGATTAATAATTCAGAAAATGTTTGTCTAAAATGTGATGTAACTTGTGTGTCTATTTTTCTTTCTTTTCAAGCTTTCCATATGTATGCGTATCTATTGGTTTAACAATCAAAAGGCAGATCGTTGTAGGGATTGTGTATATACCTGTGCTGGATGATATGTACACAGCAACAAGAGGTGGTGGTGCATTCTGCAATGGGAAAAAAATACATGTGTCAGGACAAGAAGGTAATTAACCTTAACACATCCGAACAACAGTAAGCAGCAATGTTGATCTTTTCATTGCTGATTTTTGATGGTCCGAAGTCAGGCCATATGGGATTGCATTGCTGCTACTGCTGTTGGGGACATTAGCCATAGGAGACCTTTTGCTACTAACTGCTGCCTGGATATTTAGCCCTTAGGAGATCAAAAATTTGTTTGCTGCTAAATGCCAGTCTGACACTTACCCCTTGGGAGGCCCATTGCTGCTAACTGGACATTTACCCCTCAGGGAAGTACTTTCGGGATCATTCGCATATGTCAAATGTCCGTTTGACTTTAGATTTTGGAACTCATGCATGACAAACCCAGAAATACTACCCTTGAGAGACCCTGCTTTTAATTGCTGCTTGAACATTTTCCTCTTGTAACTGGCACTCTAAGATTTACCCCAATGGAGACCCATTGCTGCTAACGGCCAGTGTGACAGTAACGTTTTTCCACAGAATTCTAGCTGGAAGCCAGTGGCGGGTAAATATCTCACAGGCAGTAACAAGCATGCATGCTGCTAATTACTGGTCTGACATTTAGAGTTCTGAAGGTTTTACTACTTATATATTATACTGTCGGTCGGAAGCTTTCCCCGCAGGAGTGCAGTGACTATTAGGGTTAAGCTAGTTACAAAAGGACAAGACTGACATATGTCAACTCAAAAGTTAACTTTTCCACACTAATCGCAATTGATATTCACATTTTTTTAGTTTAAAAGTTTCAGTAGTTCTTAGTTAGGCAATTCATATTTGTGGACGTACATTTCAGAGACGTTGAGGTCCTAGAACTTCTATCAGGGCTTTTGGATTTAATGACAAATTGTATTTGAGTGTCTCTGATAGAAATATAACACCCAAAATTTTAATTCACTCCTATCACAGTTTGCTTGACAAGTCGCAAAACACCTCCATTGTGGATGTATTCACAGAAAGTGTTCTTTTTTAGTTGTGTTTCGGTCACAATTGCTCTGAAGTGTACATATTTATGATGGGATGTACGCGGTGTATGTGCACAACGACGAAATAGCATAATATCTTAAAGGTCCATGGCCCGATCACTAATAGCCTCGTCCCCAGAAGCCCGGATTTTACCGGAAGTGGTCAACATTTTGGTATCAGAAGAAAGCTACTATTTTTCTCATTTACCCTGTGAAATCTTAGGGCAAAATGATATTTGGTTTGGAAGTTATGAGCGAAAACGTGCCCCATTTTGGTCGACCAATATTAATTTTACACAGTGCTCTATGGGGTTTACAACATCACGTTTTTAGCTCTCACAGCAAAACTGATTGAAATATCGGCGTGAAACTTTACAGATGGGGTTTTGGGGTGGAGGCCAATCTATCAAGAGGAAAACTTCGTATCCTTAAATCGGCCATCCCCCTTTAATAATGACATAATTTCTTATAGTTCATATTGAGAAAAGACAAATGTTTCAAACAAAAGTTACTATCAACTTTCAAATGTTCAAATTTCAAATTGTTTCAAACAAAGTAATAGTACAGGGTGGTTGAAAGTGACAAATGTGACCCATCACATCAAAAGCTGGCAGTTGTGGCTCAAGGTTCAAGTTGAGATTTTGTTTGCATCAAAAAGCCCATATTAATCAGCTTAAAATGCTACCTCTCATGTGTACTTATTGGTGTATCATTACAATTTATGAGGAAAAAGGGGTTAAATTTCTTTTTATTTTCTTGTTTTTTCATGCTCATTTAAATAATATATTGAACGGAAATTCCCGACAACTGGGTAGGTTGATTGATGAGTCACAACTGGGTAAATGCACACCCTGCAACATGTCAATTACTTTTACTGATTTTTTCGGTGAACACCCTTTGAAAATGAATCAAAAATGAAGTTAGAGGGGATATAGTTTTAATATTTGACATTTTGAATTTTTGTGTTACATAATTATGAAACTGCCCCAGTGTAAATATCCATAATAAAACAACAAAATTAATGGTGAAAGATTAAACCTCATTTTCCCTATGATATTGTGGTCGCCCCGCCAACTGTAGTTGGCAAAAGGGGGACTATAGAATTGCCCTCTTTCTGTGTGTGTGCGTGCGTCCACGCAATATCTCTGGACTAAGCAAGTGTGGGTGTCCATGCTTTGCAACATAGATGCATCTCAAGTAGGCCTTGGCTGGGACGTACGTGGTCTGTTACATAGGTCAAACAAGGTCCAATAATGTTAAAAAGTAGGGTCAACTTTGGTCAAAATCAGCGGTTATATTGTTATAAACGTTGTAAACACATATCTTTTGATCTAAGCAAGTATGGTTGTCCATGTCGCACCATAGAGGTCACCCGAGTAGACGGTGGATGGTTCGGATGTGGGGCAATGTGGCTGGGTCAAGGTCAAATATGGTCACAAATAGGGTCAAATTTTGGTAAAATGGGATTAATTGGTGCGATAGAGCCCTTGTCAATTTTTGTAGGATGATGAAACTTCCTGGGTGTGGTCAACATTCAGTGCCATAAAATTTGAAGGTCATTCATTTCAAGGTCATGCAGGGGTCATTCAACTTCAAATGGAATTAAATGCGATGCCCTTGTCAATTGTGGTAGGATGATGAAACTTGGTGGGTGGTGGTCAACATTCAGTGCCAAAAATATTTGAGGTCATTTCAAGTCATTCAGGGTGTCTTCAAGAAGGTCAAATGGAATTAAATTGCTATAGCCCTTGTCACGTGTGGTAGGATGATGAAACTTGTGGGTGTGTCCAACTTCATGCCGAAAAATTTGAAGGTCGTTTAAAGGTCCATGCATGGGTCATTCAACTTCAACTGGAATTACATTGCTGTCATAGCCCTTGTCAATTGTGGTAGGATGTGAAACTTGGTTGTGTTGTCACTTCATTGCCAAAAATTTGCAGGTCATTTCAAGGTCATGCAGGGGTCATTCAAGGTCAAATGGAATTAAATTGCTATAGCCTTGTCCTTGTGGTAGGATGAAACTTGGTGGGTGGGGTCCACCAATTCAGTGCAGAAAAATTTTAAGGTCATTTTCACAGTCCATGCGGGGTCATTTAAGTCAAATGCATCACATTGCTTAAACCGCTTGTCAAATTTGGTAGATGATGAAACTTTGGTGAGTTAATTCAAGCATTCAATGCAAAAAAAATTTTGAAGGCAATTCAGGTCATGTGGGGTCATGAAGGTCCTCTAAGTAGTTGGGTAGGGATGAAATAAACATTGGGTGGTCAGCATCATAAGCCAAAAAATTTGAAGGTCATTTCAAAGGTCATACGGGGTCATCCAATGTCAAAATCACAAGTATGTGGTAGTATGATTGAAACTCTATTGGTGGTTTGGTCAACATCAGTGCCAAAAAATGAAGGTCAATTCAAGTCATGCAGGGTTCATTCAAGGTCCAAATGGGATAAAATGTCTATTAAACCCTTGTCAATGTGGTAGGAGATGAAACTTGGTGGGTGTGGTCAACATTCAGTTGGCCAAAAATTTGATGTCATTTCAAGGTCATGCGGGGCATCCAAGGTCACATCCATATACCTGGTATAGGCCACCCTTTTTCAAGGTGGGCCAGTTTCGTGTCACATAGTTTTCATATGTTAAAATGCTGGACATTGGTGTGAAAACTCTGCTCTCTTCAGGAACCCACACCCCTACAAAAGTAAATCCTTTATTTGAAGCTTACTATCATGATTCCAGAACTACAGTTGAGACCAATATAACATTATTCACTAGGGAGTTACGCAACCTGAATTGTTCACAATATTATGAAAGAGGTGTGGATTTCAAACACACCTGAATTCAAAAGCTGTGGTAACTAACTGCCTTTAATGTAATTGCAGATTTGTTATCCTCAACGACAAGCGTTCCATGGATATATAACTTTCTAAGTATATGCTGCAGCAAAACAGTTTTGGCGCAAGGTTTCTAAAATGCCAATTTTAACAATTGAAATCTTGTTAAAGGCCTCGGTTAGGCCTTAAATGCAATTTGAGCCGAAAACAACAATAAACTCTGATAATAAAGTTTTCTGATCTAAAGTATTGGTTGTAAGTAGTTTTTTATAATCTCTCTAAAGAGATGGAATTGTGCGTCACAGGACCCTTGTGGCCAATTTTTCAAGAAACGCTGCTCCTGCTATGCTCCTGCTCCGGCTCCTGCTCCTCCTCGCCATTCTAATTTTTTGTAATTAAAACCAATTAGTGGAATTAGATTAATATTTTAAGAAGCTTCACTTTCATCTTGTTTGCCCCCGGCAACATGCTTTAATTTATACCAAATTTACTTGTGGCTTGAATATTTTAAAAAAAATCACTTTGTGATACAAAATATTGCGGCACATGTGAACAACTCCCCTATTTTACCAGCACAGTTAAAAAAACACCTGGCCATTATGGTCCATGAAAACTGACTCATTCTATGCGAAAATTTTGAAGGTCAATTTCAAGTGGCGGTGGGGGTTATTCAAGGTCACTAACCAACATTTGGTATGGTCATGTACCCAGTGTGGATGTCAACATTTCTATTTCTAACCCGAAAATTGTGAAGGTCATTTCAAGGTCAAGTAGGGTCATCTAATGTCATACACAAAGAGTTTATGGTCACTGTAGTCACATTTGAAACCGTCAAATTGCAACTGCTATGGTTTGGCAGCAGCCTCAGTGGTTTGAGGACAACTTATTTCCCTCCACAAATCTCCCTGTGATCTTAAAATTATTTTTCCCTCCCTTTTACTTCGCGACGGGCGGGGGACATTTGTGGTTCAAGAACCGCCTGTTAAAATCTTGTTACTATTGCTCTTCTCTCTCACCCACCATTGGTACCCACATGGCAAATGGGTCTAAAGGCTTTTTGAATGATAGGTTTTTGAATCTGTAATTGTGCTTTTAAAAATTTTAAGGAAACAACAGAAACTTTATTTAACTTAAGGTGCATTTGTGATCAACCACCTCACCCTCATGCTATCTAGTGAATCTTAAACAAAAAATTTGTGCTGGGATCACGAAATACACCTTTATTACAAGCACGTTGGAGTAAAAGGAAGGACGCTCTTTAGAAATTATTCCCGCTACCTATTGTAACAATTAATACCTAATTTCTTTTAAATACAGATCTTCGGCAAAGTCTTATATTGTCTGAGGTGGGGTCAAGTCGACAGAAGAGTGACAGCTTGAGGTCAAAATGAAAAACAACAGAGCTCAATTTCTGCCGGTGCTCATGGTACGATCATCATCTATAAGTTCTTAAAGTGCGTGTTCCGATCGTCTTTGGACCCCCGAGTTGCCCCGAAGTTAGTTACACCAAATTTTTAATCCGGGTTTGTCCCCGCTAACGGGTTAGCCGGATACACCTCTCACTCAGCAATCCTTCTGTGTGATGATTTATTATCGATTTAGATAATTATCGGATCATCAGAAGTAGTATCCAATTTTTCTCTTGTCTTCCTGAAAGTTGAGCCCTCAAATCAATATCATTCATAGCCAAGATAAACAACAAACCAACAAATTAATATTTTAAAGTAATAAAATCAACAGTACATACAGTATTGAATAGGGCTTTGCAATGTGTATTACTGCTCCTACCATCAAAACCCGCAAGTTGGTTTCCACACGTACTGGATGGGGCTTATGTGCACGTATCAGGACTCTCATATCAAGTAGAGAACACAATAGACATAAATCGGAACAGTACCTCTAATATAGTTAAGAAACTAGCAGACTGTTTCATGAGTCCTAAGATTTCACTTTCTTCTGTAAATCCAAACTTTTAAATTTTTTCCCCGTAAGCATGGGTGGCCGGATTCGCCTCACACTGGCAGTAACCGCCCTTACTCCTTCAACTTCACCCGATTCAATCATCCCCCATCCTCAACCAAACCCCCCTACTCTCCTCCTCCACTTGCTTCATCCATTTCTTCTATGGGTTGGGCGTCCGCCTCCTCCTCGAACCCCCCCCCCCCACCTCTACTCAATGCCCTTCTTAAGGCATGCTCGTCATCCCTTTCTCACAAACGCATGCCCCTACAAACATCACTATTCGCCTTCGTCGCCGAACCGTCCATCGCCTCTTCCAAACCTAACATCCGCATCAAGTCCGCAGTCTTCATCTATCCTATCCTTCACTCACCCCACAAATCGCTCTTATCATTGCTCTCTCTGTTCCTCCTCAGATTCCCATCTCATTTTCGCTCAAACACCACATATCGCTCCCATACAGCATCGCCGATCTCACACAACTCCACATCTGTGCACCATTCCTTTCAGTTCTCTTCAAAGATATCTTTTCCCTCAACAACTCACCACATTCCCTAAACTTCACACCACCCAGACCTCACTCTAGCTGTCACAACCCACCTCACCCCACCACCCCCACGAACCTTGTCCCCATTTATGTGAACTTCTCCTCACAACTCCATCTCATCACACACAACCGAATCTTTCCCTCCTGTTCCTTCCTCCTCCATCCCTCCAGCTCCTTCTCACATCTTTCCGCACACAAATCTCTATCTCTTGCCAAACTTGGGGGTCACTCTTCATCTTTGTGCATCTCTCCCATGGATACATTTCTCACACCACACTGATTTGCTTTACCTCTTCCCACACACGCCACATGGGTCTCCTTACTCACTAAACCACTTCCCTCTCTCCGCTCACAAGCACTTTGTGGTCTTCCCATGTTGACCTTAAGAAGACCCCTTACTCTCAAAGCCGCCTCCCTTTCCAACACTTCTCCCTCAGTCCGAATCCATTGTCTCGCTCATTAAACCAAGTCATCAGCATTCAACTCTCACTCTTCAAACCTTCTTTTGCATTCTCCCTCACTACATCAATCCCATTGCAAAATCAATGGCGAAGTACAGACCCTTGATGCACACCATACCTTCACTTCAAACTCTCAGACAAATCGGGACCCCACTCTAACTCTTGTCTTTGCTCCTTCATACAAACTCATCACTTGCCTGCTCTAATCACTCCTTCTGGTCTCCCTCTCTTCCTCATCGCCCACTCATCACTTTCCTCGGTATCCTATCAAATGCCTTCTCAAGTCGACAAAACACATATACAGCTTTTCCCCTTTAGCTCGGTAAATTCCTCTTGCAACCTCCTCAAGATAAACACTGCATCTATCTACCCTTCCCTGGCATAACCCAAATTGCATCTCAGCACTTCCACCATCTTCCGCATCCTATGCTCTAAGAAAACCCTCTCCATAATTTTCCTTGCATGCTCCCAACTTCACACCCCTATATGCACCACACAGCTCATTGCAATCTCCCCTTTCCCTTTAAAAAATTTTGAACTACCACACTCACTGCTTACTCCTCCGGCATCCCTCTCCATCTAACACTCTCTGACACAACTTCATCACACACCAATCCCTATCTCTCTCCACTCACACTAGGAGGCGCTAACTCCATAAAATGTTGCATCTGCATGAAATTTAAAAAAAGTTGTACTTGGTGCTTCAAATTATTGCTTCCTGTAAAGTAGACTAACTAAGCAAGTCGAACCGCTTTTTTGCTTATTTGTATTCTTTAATTTGATTTATTTTTATGACATTTGAAGTTGAAGGAACTGTAAACCCGTGTGGAGTAGCCCAAATTTGCAGTAAAAAATCTTTATCTCATGTTTATAGTCACAATCACGCGTAAAGGTATTTAATTTGTGGCTTAATAGCAACTAACTTTGTTAACAAAATCTGTCAACCATCCAAGATATTTAAACCCAGTTAGAATATCATTAATGATACTGTAGGTGTTTCGGGTATGGGTTTTGAAATGTCCCTTCAGTCATGCAAAAACATTAAAAGTTGATTATTTTTTATATTAACATGTATATTTAAGCATTCTAAGTTTAATCTATCTTCTAATCCATCTGGTCTCATATAAAACCCCAATAAAGTTGTTCCCGGATCTTTGATTAAGAAAATATTCCATCTCAAATGTGCCCGTCATGTCACAACGTTTTGGGCCCCTTTGTCCCGCAGTCACCGTGCAATATCATCCCTCATGCTTTTGGCATGAATGATCAAAATACGTTATTTTCCCTGTTAGAACAAGAAATTAACCATTCTTTCTTCAAGAGATAATAACTTTGCATATATTTGAATAAAAATTTAACAAAATTACAAATATGTTTGTCTCCACCTTAACTAGAATTTTGTTTTTTTTGGCACTTTTTTTCATGTACATTCAAATGGGGGTAAATATTCAGTTAGAAATTCTTAGTTTTTTACTTCAGATTCAATTCTGGCACAAAATTCTGGTCACACAAGATATATAATGCTCATTTTGAAAAGAATTAAATTTTCCACCTGCAGTCAATCATGGGTTAAAATCTTGAATTTGATCATTTTTATATATCCGTCTGAGTGTAGGGCAATATTTGATTGGACTCCTTCCCCAACCTGAGATGTCTCAAACATGTTTATGTCACATCTCAAGTTAAGTTTCATTTTTTCTCACCACCACATCTCAGTGATTTTAACAAAACAAAGTAAATACATAATGATATTAATTAAATACAATTGTTTTTAAATGACAGATTGACATATACGCAAGTTGGGCTAAGAGTCAAATATTATCCTTATGTATTAGCATACATACAAAGCTGAATTAGATTAGTATTAAAACATGGTATCAATCGATTATAATAATATCATAGTAATAGAAAACAAATGGAGGAGATAGGTTGTGGGATAGGCCATTAGATCAAATGTCTGATTATGTTTGTATTGTTTTAAAGTTTAATGGCAAATAAACCCCAAAAAATCACACATTGAGCAATGCAGCATTGCTGTAGAGAACAATGTAGAAAATGTTCCAAACTGTCCCGTCGTCACGTCCCGTCACAAACGAACAAACTTTTATCCGGACCACTCACAATACTTATAAGAAGTCAGGTTTGGCCGCCGGGAACTGCTACATTGCTATACACACGTCAAGAATTCTGAAACCACCAACAAATCGGGCCCGACGTGTTAATTACGACGTCACAACACACCACCCCATGCATAATACATGTTGTGTGATCTATTCCACCAATTCCTATCGCCTGGGTCGTGCTGCTACAAACCCGGGAAATAACATGCCGCTGTGCAAACAGGTTCCAAGCCCATGTGAAGTGATTAACACACGGAATCGTCGGAACTAGAAACTGTCATAATGGAACAATGCATGGATGGAAATATTTTTGAAGTGTAATTTAACCTTGTTGCTTTCCACTGTCAAAGCATAAAGCGATGTCGTACTAAACCACTGTTATTCTCGCTAATATGGACTTCGCTCTATTGCAACACACACATTGTACTACTTGCTATGAAATTATTATAGAAGAAATGTCATTTGAGATTTAGCCCAAGGCGAATCTGTTTGACCTTTCTGTGCTTCGGTATAAAGCTATACAAATGACTCACCAAGGTTTCTATTAAGCAGTGGCGCGCTTTTAGTAGATCAACAATGTTTTTGAGAATTCGTTTGTGGCGTCAGTCAACGATTTTGATAGCCCAGTTTTGTAATTTCCCTACAGGTTTTACTATTGATTATACTGTTTACTAATTGTTCATTATGTATACAATGCTTAATTTACAACAATTTGCTTGCAATAAATCTCATATTTTTGTAAAACATGGTTTTTCAAGCGGTTATATACAAAGCCCTCACCCGAAATGATTAAACCAATCAGCTTCCTTATGGGAAACAGAACTTTTGTAATTCACTTCGCCGGCGACGAAAATGGCTGTTTGTTTAACCACAGAACACGCACTTTTAATGCAATGTTTTCCCACGTTATGCACACTGTTTGACCGGTCCTAACCTTTGTGGGGTTTTAATATCAGTGAGTACGAGTCAAAATAGTTTCAGTATATAACCTTTGTTGATTAAAGAGTTATCTAAAACTTGAAAGTTGCCTACAAATTACCTGAGGTGTCTTTATCCTCATATCAATATCCCTTCCGGTTTGGGGTATGTTATTTTTATGTTAAAATATATATTGTTCTTTCCGATGGCCTAGACTATCATTTTAGAGCAAATTGAAGAAATTTCATATTTTGTGAAAATGTGCCGTGCCGCTTTAAATTTTGTCCCGTCAGTCATTGGAGTTAGCCACTAATCAATCCAGCACTCACCTCTGAAAGGTCCAGCTCCTTTCCTTTTTTCATTTCTCTTATTGCCTTCATCCCTCTTCCTGCCTAACCCTCTCAACTGGCCATTCCACTTCCACCACATCAGCCGCTACCTTCTGATCCCACTCGTTCTCCTCATTCAGATTCTCTCCATATGCGCTTTCCAGATCTACTCTATCTCTCTCACCTGAAATTCAACTTTCCATCACTTCTCCTCTCCATTTTCCCCTTCCGATGTCTCGTCCATTCCGTTTTCCATTGCTTCACTATCTTATACACTTCAACTCAACTTCTCTCCTCGACTCACTCACCCCTTCTCTGGCTCCTCCTTCATAGCCTTCGTCAACCACTTTCTTCACTCGATTCTTTAGCCCCTCTTACTAAACCCTCCTTATTCCTCTTCCATACCATATTTTTCTCATATCCTTAATGCATCCTTCTTTCTTCTCTCTATGCATCCGTCCCCTCGTATCTCTCCTGTTTCTCCTACCTTTCGTTTTTTTTTCGCCCACGTCATCACATGCCTGTAACACTCCCTTCTTTAAAAAAGCATCCCACAAAATCTGACACATCAGTCCCACAATCTCCCCAACTTCGCGTCTCAACATTCTTTACTTGTCTCAAGGGTTCTTCTTCTTTCGCTTCCATAACTTTCCTCCTCAACATGCTACTACTTCCCTCACCACTATTTGCACCTTCCACTTGTCCACATTGGCAACCACCAACCTATGGTGTAATTCCAGGGGACTTACCTTACCTCTTCAAAACCTTTCTCCTCTCCTTACACACAAGCACAAAATCCATCTCCTACGCGTTTTCCCCCTGAACTAAAGGTCACTTTCCCTTTGTCCCTTTTTAAACCCTGTATTCGCTATAAACACCTCCTTCTCATCACAGAACTCTAACAGCATCCTTCCTTCCGGATTTCTCTCCCCAAACCTGTTCCCTCCGTGAACCCCCCCAACCATCGATCCTTTTCCCACATGCCAGTGCAATCACCAACACAGAGAACTATTCACCCCACTTTGCATATCCAATTCCCCTGCCATCTCATCATAAAAATGCTCCTTCTCGTCATGCTTTCTACCGCTCTGCGGAGCGTAGCCGCAAATGAGCCTCACTACCTCCCCCTCAAAATCCATTACCACTGTTCTCACCCTATCGCTCCTCCTTCCACTACCTTCTCACACTTCTCACATAGTTCCTCCCTAACCAATACTCCCACTCCCCCTAATCCCTCTTATTTCCTCCCCACCACAACTTTATACTTCTTCCCTCAACTCCCACCATCCTAGCCCCCTCCCGTCTCCACCTCACTTCCGTACACCACAACACCTCAACCTCCTCTTCCTTTTTAAACTCTTCCGCAAATCCCCACCCTTCCCTCTCATGCTCCTTACATTCAGACTTCCAACCCTCCACCCGAGCGCTTGCATGGTTTTTAAGCCGTCATGTAATACCCATGCACCATTCATATTATTGGTGGCATATTAAATTAGCTCATTTGCCAATTTGTTCTTATTGGCTCATTAAATATGAAGGTGAACTTCTACCACTCCAAAAATGTCCCAAAATTTTTGGTCAAAACTTGTCATTGTTTTAGAGTGGTGGAACAATAATACTATACATACCGTGTCATCACTATTTGTGCAAATTAATGAGCTTATTTGCATGATTTTCTTACCTGCCCGTGGGGGATCTATTCAAGTTTTACCATAGGCCATATTTTGTGCTGTAACTTTTGGTCAACATCTTTAAGGCATGCTTTCAGATGGCCACATCTGCTATTGTGATCAATTTAGAAATTCACCAAAAGGGGTTTTTTGTTCTGCAAGTAATTTATAATCAGATATTATGTGGTCTGTCCCCATAGACACTTCTGTAATATTTTGCCCAATGGTAAACAATTGAGGCATTCTGAATGTAAATGTTGACATAGTCACTATCTATAGATTGCACTGCTACATTTTTTATGCCTACGGCAGTTCTGCAATTTTTCTAGAAAACAGTATTGTTCCTTTTACTTTATACCTTATTTTTTACCATTTCTTTGAATAATTAAGGTCCGTGGGGTCTGCAGCCTCTAGTAGATGCCTAGATTCAAGAGGTTTAAGATTTTTTCCTACTTTGAATATGGCATACATTCGTGGGACATGGCAAGCCTGTGCTGTGATTGTAGAGGAAGTTGCGGAACTGTTATTGACCCTACAGGTAAGTTTGAGTTATTGGGTGACCTGATCATGGTCAATATTTCATGTTTTCTCCCTCACATTCTTCTTATCGTTTTTCCAACCCAGTAGTTCTCAAATATAATCCACTAGAATGGCTAAGTCTGGCTGCTTCACTGAATTTCGGCAATGTCCTTGCCTTTCAATTGATCGAAGACCAAGAAATTTTCACTTGTCACTGTGGGCTGTTTCCCAACAGATTTTTTTTTTTTTTAAAACAGGTAGTTGGCCCTGATCTTGCTTCCAGGTACCTTTACTTCTGTGAGGAAACCTTAGATCGACTGAGTCATAAAGTTCTTCAGTCCTATTGAGACCATCACACAGCCCATGAGGAGTCAGCTCCAGGTGGAGATGCTCGCAGCTTCAATACCCATAGATTGTTATTGGTTGATAGCAAGTCCTTCTTTCCACAAGGTGACTCTCTTGAACTCCTTAGAGACGGTTTCAAGGTTGGACTTAAGATGGTTAGCAAGCTGGTCTCTGTCCGGAAACCTTGGGTGCTTCACAATAGATAATTGGCAGCTACGCTCTTGCAGCTCGCACACTACGACGGGGGGAATTTTAAACATGAAATTGTCTGGTGGAGCATTCCTGCTAGGATATTGAGTGGGGAGAAGACATCCTGTGATAGCCAACAGGAGGCACTTAAAGCTGGATCAAGCTTCTTGGCATGGGTTGATCTTTCCCTACAGGGCAGGCATACTCTGCACATGAGTAGTTAGGACAAGGGTCATCGATCTGTTATTGCGTGAACAACTTTCCTCCTTGCCGTCCCGTTTTGATGTGGGTCTTTATAAGAGAGTGCGGTCCCCAAGGTAACTCCTAGTTAGACAGGATTATCACAGTGCTCAGGGGTGTTTCCAGACCAGTTACTACTTAAGGTCCTTACATGAAAGCATGTCCCAAACATCTGATTACAAATTTTGAGTTAAATCTGTCCAGCCATCTTGATAGTAGAAGCAACTAGACAGAGACACTGTGCCCCTTAGCAAGGGCACGAGGTAAATTAGGCGTTTGTGACCTTTGATTCCAAAAGAGTGGGTCGTATGAAGAGGTCACAATAGACATCTTTCATGAAGATCTGCCAGATACATCATTCAGAGTTGTCATTTAATCTTTTCAATTTTATACACAGTAAATGTTCATGGTTCATTGGTAGTTCTTGTGATTAGATCTGCTTATCATGTGACCTTTGACCCAAGCAAAGCATACCCTGTATGAGGCATTGGTCAGTGGTACTTCTTAATAAGTCTAGTAACCAGTGCTATTGATCTTGTGATTCAGGTAGGCTTCAAAATGCTCCATCAACTTGAAATGAGACAAATTGCATGAATTTGCAGTCAATTATTATCATTGTAAACAACTGCAACGTAACAAAATTGATTGTGGCCTAATACATCCGGGATTGCTATTATAGAGAACGTCAATCTTGCAATTTAGAGCTAGATGGCAGGCCCATCTCTTAATGTGGTAAGCCACGCCCCCGTCTTCATGAAAGTTCGCCATTATCTTTTACACAGAGACAATACGTGTTAATGTAAATTTGCACGCTTGACGACAACATATTTATAATACACATAAGATGGTGCATCAGTGACATATAATGGGGAATCCCCACCATTACACTTCGATACAGGTTATTTAATGACCATGACCATGATCAACAGTGCCCCAGCTAAAATCTGAGACAATATTTAACGAGGATAGACATGCTTAATACTCACAAATCGTGATGTTTCAGTCATCGATAACTATTTTGACAGAATCAATGCAATAACGTAAACCCATGGGCATGTATGACATGAACCGGTGCATATGTGAATGTTGTAGCCGGGTGTTGTAGCATACCGCAGCATGTTTTAAAAACATTGCCAAAATGTAATTAGTCGTAATTTAGTCAAGCTTGACTTAAATAAGTTCAGAAAAGTGGAATTTTAATAAATAAATACGTGTAAAGCACTGTGGAGAATCACATTGCAATCTTAGAAATTAGAAACCATCGAAAACTAAATCTAGTTTATGAAAACTTGAGAAGTGAAATGTACGTACATTATTTTGGTTATTGTGAAATATTTTGCCCTTGACCCCTGAACAGTAGGTGTTATGAAGAGGTCACCATCGATGTCTATAAGATGCACTATTCAGATTTAGCATTTGGGCTTGTTTTTAGTTTTATGCACAATAAATGGTTTTGACCCCTATAACCCCACGATGACCTTTGACCCCTAACAGAGCACACTCCATAGACTTTAGACAAAGCTCATTCATATAACATCAGGTCAAGATCATTGCATGCATTATGTAGCACAAGAAAGGTTTTGAAGATTTGATGATTTTTGATCGCTGTGACCTCTGACCCAAACAAAGCAGACCGCATATAGCTTGTGTCCAGGTCATTACTCTGAGTAAGTTAGGTCATCAGAGGTCAAGCCGTTAAGGAGGAGTTAAGGTTGTAAGAAAAAAAGAAGAAAAAGGAAATGCCTAACTTAAAAATGTATACTTAATTGACCCATTGGATATTTAATGACTGTGAGGGAACTTGTGGAACCCATTGGTTCCCCCTGAACCTCCCCGCCGACATATTGACTCTATTTCATAGATTGCTTAGACTGAAAGTCCTTGGAGAATCCATTCACTTGCTACTCGACTTGAAGGGAGGAGTCGACATTGGCGTTGAATTCCTCACTGTCACATTTCCAGTACGTTTAAGCATTTTTTTCTGATAACAATTCAATGGCAATTTCTTTTAATGTTTTCTGTCAGATGTGTTTTGTGAAAAAAACACTTCTCAAAGCTGCGGATGCACACAGCATCGATCTTCATTATCACAGTATCAATTGTACTTGCCATCATGCCAAAGCATGTGAACAAATTCAAGGGAGCGACTATATACAGTCTTGTAAACAAATTGTTATATTTTCAGTCTTTCAAAATTTTAAATATTATGCATAGATGTGTTTGTGAAGTCTGACTAGACTACATCAAACATGACGACTTAGGCTGGTTTCATCTAATGATATCAGAGAGCGACAGGCACAGTTTTCTTGAAATGTTGAAGAAAAAAATTAGAAAAGGCAAGACAACAAATCATGATGGCCTAATGAGAAAAATCTCAAATTGGATGGAGTAAACCGGGGGACGGGTTGTCAATTGGGTCACCCTCCTAGTAAGCTCCTATGTGTGATATGATTTATTCATTCACTCAGTCTACATATGTACACGGCCAATTTCTTCATCGTAGTTACTGCACAACAGCTACTACTGCAGATTACTTACCTACGCGTACACTCGCCAGCCAAAATTCTGTGCTGTGTTTTTCCGCATAGACAGTGTACACACGGGGGCTGTCTGCACCATCGCTACCAGGTTACACCAGCTCTCAGTGCGCACGGTTATTTCTCATGGCCAGTTTTGATTTTTATCCCCCTGGCTTAGGGTGATATTGCACTAGCATGCATGCCTGTATGTGCATGTGTGTGTATGTGTGTGTGCGTTCCAGTTTAATTTGGTTAGGTTTTGTTTTTCATGTCTCCTTCAAAAAGTCTGATTTACACCAAACTTGGGGTTAAGGTGCAATAGGGATTCCTTCATGTGTGGATTTGTCAAAGGTCATGGACCAAGGTCATCTGAGGTCCTGTTCCAGGCTGCCATCTTGCCAGGGGATGATGCAAATTTACTTGCAGTATTTTTAGATATTTCTGCCATATATATGAACATTTTTTAAAGTGTTGGGTTATTTAAGGGTTTTTGATGATGGCCAATTCAAATTTTGTAATGGTTTTCCTAAAAAATAACTAAAAATGCTAAACAGAGAACAATGTATAATGCCCTCATTTCATCCACTGCATTATAGTAACTGCAGGGTAGCTAAGTGGTAGCTGCATGATTACTCCGATACTGTCTGCATCATACCACCTTCTCTCCACCTATATTCCATTTCTCTACTTCCGTGCAGTGATGTCATAACCTTGACGCAGCTTTTATGCATGCCGTCTTTGTGTGCGCGTGTAAAAATGCCGTCGCTTTAAGCCAGCACGCGTGGTTTACTGGTGCGACCATCAATTCTCACGCTGACGTCACTGCACGGAGGTAGGGAAATGGAGTATAGTGGCCAACTACAGGGTAGCCATTGGGGTAGGTACTCTACCACCTTACTCTATACCTAATACCTGTGTATTCTGCAAGCCATATCTTGCAGCTACTGCATCACATCTCATCTACATTTTGTATTGCCCATGTAATATCAATTTATTCAATAGAGATCTAGGTGATGAAACAATTAAGCCCTATTGTATTTGCAAAGCATGCAACTGACACAGCAAAAATGAGCAACTATAGAAGATGTGTTTTTTTTTTTTAATCCAGTTGAAGATCTGTTGAAACAAAATTGATATTACATGGCCATTGTCAAAACAGAGATACAATACATGTCTTGATTGACAAGGTAACTTATGTCTCCTCCTAGCTATTCATCTGGATTGTTGTGGACAATAAATAGTAAATTCATTTTGTGAATTACAATGAAAAGTAAATACATTGTCACTCACTTTCTAGTGACGTTTCACTGCTACAATCTTGCAGCTTCATCAGACTGGCAATCCAATGCAATCCATATCACAGTAACTTTTTAGATACTGCATGGACAGTAGTAGAGGGTGTGGTGAGAATGAGTCAGTCATAGATGTTATAACTTGTATAATTAGTACCAAGTTTGATTTTGAGGGAAAACAAGATGCATTCATCCCATTTCTTGATGCCCTTACCAGGGGTAACCTTACTGTATAGTGGAACTTGATGTAATCAGAACCCTTTCTGACAGGAGGGAATCAATTGTGACTGAAGATTAAGATGAAGGAAAAGGGGAGTAAAACATTTATACCAAACACACACACACACCTAGTGTTTTGATCACATTGCCAATCTGCCACTTTGGTTGGTTTTGCACACACTCATACAATATAATGCACACACATTCAAGTATTTTTTCAGAATATTAATGCATATTTAATTCCAAATTGTATTGAAGTATTATCTGTATGTTTAGCATTGCCAATATATTTATTTCTTTTCAGGTGGACCGTTGATTATTATCCCGGCGAGTGTTGGTTGCATCTTCTACGCAAGCTTGCCGACTCAAGTCCTCAGTTTTGACAACCTTGATGCCCCGCGCTTACTCTTGTGCTGCAAGTATGCACCACTTTTAGTTATTCTTGTTGTGCATTAACACATGAGCAAGGCAATGCCTTTTTATGAATTATTGACTAATGTAAATTTTGGTTGTGAATGTTTACGTTCCAGGCCTATATTCAAGCCTCGCATTGCAACAGAAACATTACACCTTCTTTCATTGAGCTATATAAATTCTTCTGAACATGCAAACCTAAAAAAAATCTCCAAATTATTTTTGCATGATGAGGGTGTTGTAATTTGCACAAATTTGTCAAAAGTGAACAAGTGAAAGATTAAAACCCTTTAACCAGATCCTTGTGCAGGACGACATGCCAATTTGATTTTATTTTTTTTGCACTTTTTTGTAGTAACAAAATAGATTGATAAAACATACAGCATTAACTTAACACATAAGTCATCTTTCATTGGGGTTTGTTATTGGGGTCAAAGCGTCCACATGAGGACGTCACCATTTTGGGCCCTGACCTACTTATGGGGCACTACCGAAGACAGAAAATTAAAATAGCTTAATGACATGAAAGTCCATTGCTCAGCAGTAACCTGTTGGTCTGGCACTTAGTTCCCAAAAATGTGCAATTGACACGATAAATGATTTCTGGGACTTGTAAATGTCTGTAACAATAATTTACAAAATTAATATATGGTAACTTTAAAGTTTTGTAGATTAGACATCCCTTGCTATCTTGTCTACTATTTGAAATTATTATTATTCATGTTTTACGAGTGGGCAAAGAAGTCTTGGTATTGCTACAGTAAAATCCCCAGATGCAATACAATATTCTTTTTAATAATGTAATCGCATCTGGGCCATTTTTTAGCGAGAACAACATTATTGAGTGAGTGTGTGGAGTGCCAAATCGTGTCCCACGCATTGCAGTACGGAATAAACCCCAAACTCTTCTAACCTCGTCTTCGTGGCCAAAGTTCATTCCCATTGAAAAATTGTGTGGTACACGATTTGGCAGTACTCTATGGTGTGCTTACAGTTGGAACCACAAGATATAGTTGGACTACAATTATAGTTGACTAAACACTGACGACGCAAGGTTTGGTTTGAGACAGCCTGATATTTAAATAATGAAAAAGTAATATGGATGGTCTTTTTCTCGTAGATTACAAGAATATATTGCACTCGAATCTAAAAATCTTGTGCAGATATATTCTTGTGTCAAACTCAAATCACTTACAATATTATATAAAACATATGTGAGACCTATGTGCAGATACAACACTTATCATTTATTCTATTACCTCTGGTGCCCATATTTGAAAATGCAGATTTTGCTGGTCCGTTTACTGACCATTATTCTGAAATAAATGGGTCGCCAATGCATTCTATTAAATGAAGCTGTTTTTTGTGTTTTAGGTAATAGAATAGAAATAAAGGGTTTGCCAGGTCATGTATGGGCTCATAAAGTATCCTCGGCCAGAAAAACTTCAAATAATGGGCTCGGCTGCACCTCGCCCCAGTAATTTGTTTTCTGACTCGGACACATTATTCGCCCATAAATGACACTGGAACCCCTTTATTTCTTACGTTAGACATAAATGGTGAATGCTGAGTGGTTAATGGTCCCAATTAATATTTTCACATATACCAGAGTACTGTTTCATTACTCAATGGATATTGAGCCCGTATTACTTAATGCTACACCAATTATCAAGTCACCCTGCTTTACATTCAAATCTATAGATATAATGATCTTGCGCACATCTTTGGAAGAGACTGTTTTGGTCCAGGCACCCTCTGAAGAGCACAAGCCCTTTTTTGGTTCAACACACTGGTGATGCTGCTGGCAATCACAAAACAAATATTCTACTTGATACATTTTCACGTGTTTTCATGTACAAAACATTTTTTAAATTCCTGTGCGTTTGGAGGAAGAGTGACCAATGTGAGTCTTTCAACCTTTCAAGAGGTGTAAGTTAGGGCGTTCAGTAGCCTACTACGTGGCACACTGCACTGGAGCAGAATTCAACTCCGTGCACTGAATCATACATAATGTAGACTGGGTCATGAACATCTGAGTCTACCCTTCGAAAATGGCGAGCACAGTTGAGCTTGTAACATTGCTTGTTACCCAAGCTGAACATGTCGTTACAAGCTTGAAACATTCTCTCTTACAAGCTTGAAACAGCTCGTTAACACGCTTGAAACATGCTCGTTCCAGCTTGAAACATGCTTGTTACGAGCTCCGTTTTGAAACAGAACGAACTTATAACAAGCTTGTTTGTACGAGCGGCACAAGCAAATGAGACTCAAAAATTGCCAGCTCAGTTTGAACAGAATGAACTTATAACGAGCTCAAAATAGCACGAGCTCGGGAAATGTGAGCTCGCAAATTGCGAGCTCGTTTTTGAAACAGAATGAACTTATAACAAGCTCACAATAGCACAAGCTCGGAAATGTGAGCTCGCATATTGCGAGCTCGTTTTTGAAACGAACTTGAAACTTATAACAAGTACTAGCACAAGCTCGAAGTGAGCTCGAATGCGAAGTTCACATTTTGAAACAGAATGAACTTAAAATGAGTTCACAATAGCACGAGCTCGAAATGTGAGCTCGCAAATGGCGAGCCGTTTTTGAAATGAATGGAATTTTAATGCGCTACAATAGCAAGAGCTCGGAAATGTGAGCTCGCAAATTGCGAGCTCGTTTTTGAAACGAATGAACTTAGATTATAACAAGCTCACAATAGCACGAGCCCACAAATTGGGAGCTCGTTTTTGAAACAAAGCCCTTGGGAAAATGGCGCGATATTGTGGCTCGTTTGCATGCTGGTTGCTAGATGTATGCATACAGCTACCGGCTTAGGACAAAAATGGACATGACACAATTACGATCTTTAGGAACGGGCTGCTATGGCAGATGCGGTGAGGGAGTGAGCGCGACCTACAGCTGCGGTTCAGGAATGTGACCGATATCGATCAAGTGGACTTTGAATTCATGCGGTCACTTTCCAAAACACAAGCTGGGACAGGGCCGTGCTCACTGCATCACCGCCATCTGAATAAGCCATTTTCTAACGGTCGTAAAGATCTTGAAGAGAAAGACATACATGCAATACTGGAGGCTGTAAAATAAGGAAATGCTCCTTTAAATTAACTTGCCGATTTTAATCCAATTCACAACTAGTTGGTGCAAATTAATAATCAGGTAAATGCCCCTTAAAACCAAATTGCTAAAAATTTATAAGTAAACACTGGGCAGCACATTCAATTATCCCAAAATCTTTTTGGGTTGATCCCTAAATATACCAGTATATAAAATTAACAAAATCAGGTAAATTCCTTTAATGCCAATTTCTACCATTGATAATTTTGTACACTTTTCAAAACCTTTGGTATCTTTAGTATAATGGCATGTATATTATGTTTATTTTACAGTTGTAATGAGGCTCATATGCTACCAATCAATTATTGAACAAAATTAGGTAATTCCACTTTAAAATGAATTTGACCATCACAGTCACAGGCACCTTCAAATCACATTGACTGCAATTAAGAAACTAGTGGTGCCCATCACAATGCAGAATAAAACTGTATTGAGATTACCTAAGCTTACAAAACATGTCTTCCAAATTCGAGCCTTAAGTAATTGTTTAAAAAGTATTCCCGTAAACTGATATCTGAGTGATTATATACTCCCCAACTAAACTTTCAAGGTTCTGTAATTAATCTATTCATGAGACATCTGTCTTCAGCCACGTGTCCTAGATATTATTAAATTTTACTAAATGTCCACCAACATAACCACTACATGTTTGTCTTCCTCCAAGGATGATGAACTTTGACCTCCCACAATGCATTTCGCACTTCCTGTCTGGGCGCATATGCGAGCAAACCTGCAAGCTAAAGTTTGTACTGCTCGCATATTGCAATATTTACGTGTAGGATATTAATTCATAAATTACGTGCTCACATAGACAGGCAAGCGGTAAAATAGCGCACAATAACATGCTCGTAACTGTTGAGCTCGTCAGATGCTCGTCTATAACATGCTCAAAATTAATGTGCAGGTATATGCTCACGAGCTCGTAGCTGACAAATAATGCTCAGAATTGGCTTGTTTGTTACAAAAATTACGAGCATAATATAGTAGAATTTTTTATGAAATTTACGAGCTTGCATGTGCTTGTACTAGCTCAGAAAAAAAATTACGAGCTGTAGTAAAATTAACGAGCTCGTAATGAGCTAAGGCTAAATCAACGAGGCTTGTTTGTGCTCGCGTGAGTCACATGTATGAAAATAGGTGAGAGCTGGTAAACAAATTTGTGCACAAAGTCACAATTGACTACCCCTTGTGCTCGCAGAACTTGACATAGTGTGAACTTGTGATCGTAATATGTGTGATTACGAGCTTTTTGCAGGTGGCAAGCTGCAAACAAGCTCACCATTACTTACACGAGCAAATACGTGCAAATTCCAGTCACTTTTAAGCTTGGTTGTTTCAGCGCGTTTTGATGATACTTTTCGTTAAGGTAGGACTGCCTTGTGAGCATTGGGAATGGCAGCTAAATTGTACATAGCAGGACGGAATGTCGAGTTATGTTTGCTGTGCAGTTTAGTCCAACTTTGTTGATTTGTTACTTTGTAGGCTCCATTAAAGGCATCGTCTACTAGGCCTACTGTCACTCTTTCAGATCGATTCTGTGGCTGTTTGCAAATTCAGCTTGAATAAAAATTTAATCGAATTATTTCGGCTTTCGACTAAAATATCATGTCTGCATAAATGATAAATTTGTTACCCCCAGTTCTTCACGCAAACCAAAATATCTATGGTTTGTTTCCAAAATATCACATTTGGTCTATGGCCTCATGTGGATTTTGGAAGCAAAGTAGATCATTTTTCTGTATTGTCGTGAAAAAAACAGGGATAAACTAATAGTATTAAATTTAATAGTATTATCCCTGTATACTAGTATCAGGAACATACCTGTAATGAAAGGCATTGCAATTTGAGGAATTGCTATAATTAAAATATGTTGCTTGTGGTGCATGTTATGTTCTCGGCACAACTAAGAAAACGTCCAAATAAAAAATGCGTGCAGAACTAAAGGACTTTGGAAGCTGGAGTAAATACCGGACTACCTGGTGGAAATTGTGAGGCAGGATTGGAAACCAATTGGATGTAAGTCCGCAACAGTAAGACTATTAAACCTGATTGTCATCATTCTGGGGATTGAAACTTTAAGACATTTAAGTACTGGGGCAAGAAAAGCAAATTAAGATCAGCCTGACGTTGCTCCTCTAATTCCTTTTATTGTTTAGTGTGATATATATATATATTATATTGAGATATAATGATGATTTAGATATTATATTATATGATATATATATATATAGTATATATATTATATATATACAGTGATGCCCACAAAACATTTCGCCTAACCCCGCGGCAAAGGACCGCGCCAATGGCCCACGGCCAAAGGGCCCAAAAGGAGCCCAATTTTTCACTTTTGTTAAGGTATGTGAAGGAGCTATTTTACGAAAAAAATGACGAATACATGTCAAAGAAAGGTCGTTTTATAGTCCTCGAATACCCGCGGAATTTACCAAATCATTGATTAGATTCGCAACAGAAAAGGATGCAGGCGGCGGTCCTTTTATCTTACAACCTAACAGTTTAATTGCCCTCACGTTTCACGCCAGTGAGCCGGGAATGAACCCTACACCCAGACGGGCACTTTTGTTAGGATAATTATTTGAGTGAGCGCCTACTCCCGTCGTGTAAGGAGCAAATCCTCCAGCTTAGTAAGGATTAATTGCCCTATCGTGTGTGCCACCCATGACAGGTCACTTTTTGTTTGGATAAGTAATTTGTTGTTATACGAGTGAGCAACCTACTCCCGTCGTGTAAGGAGAACAAGGTTGACAAAGCACTCAGATCATGGGATGAAGTTGGAGCAGTTTGTACTATATTGTATACCCGAGCGAGTCGAGTACCCCCCCCCCTGTAGTGAATGCAGGTAAAGCATTTTCTAGAAGAAAGGAATCGCTAATCAATTACGGACCTTTTAAAACCTTTTCTTGGAGCTCGAAATAAATGATGTACAGGGGATAAAGGAACCGAGGGTGCCGCGCATTGGGGGACTATATGAAAAGTAGCCCAAGTTGGGGAAACCCGCGGCGGCCATTTTTTAGGCGCGGCATGCTGTAAAGTAGCCCAATTGTGCGGGTAAACCGCGGCGGGGGCGTTGGCAACACTGTCTATATATATATTATATATAACGTCAAAGATATGGTCTGCGGTAGCAATGGTAGTAGAAATAGTCAAAAACGCCAAATGGGTGAATGGCAGCAGTGCTGAAATGTCTTGTAGCTTGTACAACGAGTATAACCAATTAACTGGTACAGAAGAGAATACGATTTACAAAATATAAACAGTCCAATAAGAAACAAGAATATACAGTCTATGGTGTCAAAAACGACAAAAATAAAGTGAGAAAAAGGTTATTAAAAACGTTTTAGAGTTGACAAATGAGTCCAAAATTGATCCAATGCTTTTCCAAATGTCAAAGGGATGTTCCTGCCATGAGGGTTAAGAGTTTTGAGTCTAGCGATGAGATTTTGTTCAGCAAAATGTCGATCCTTGTCAGAATTACCGGACGTGGACACAAATTCCGGTAATCTTAGCATGTTCAATCATGTGAGTGCTTGAGTTAAAATGTGCGGCCACTGGTCTACAAGGGAGATTAGATCTAAGAGATCTCAGATGTTAGAGAAGCGGAACAGAGAGAGAATTTTTGGGTCATTCCAAAAAATATATTATATATATATAGAGTCGAGTAGGTGCTAAAGGGTACGCACATAAACCGCATTAACAAGTATTTTTAATGACCAAAGCCTATAAAGAAGACAAGTTAATGGAAAGAAAGAAAGATCAGAGTAGAAGAAGCCTCAAAGAGCACTCGCCGGGAATTGAACCCGGGTCACTTGCGTACATGCAAGTGTGATAACCATCTACACCACGAGTCCACACGGCTGAGATACGACTTTTGAGGTATATAGCTATATAGCTATGTTGATATATAGGTAGCGCCGTACATGAATTACAGAGTCGAGGGGTGGCGCTCTGCGGTAGATTAATTATTAGAGTCGAGTAGGGGCTAAAGGGTACGCACATAAACCGCATAACAAGTATTTTTAAATGACCATGAAGGCTATAAAGTGCCTTATTTTATTAAAAATATAATAGATATATAGATATAATATATTATTAGAGCAACCTGTTAAAAACTGTCCCGTCGTAATGAATTAACTGGCCGTATGTGTAGTGAGCCTTTGTGAAAGTGTTTTCTTGGCTTCATCGGAAAAATATGATTCATATATATGCAGCTGTTGAAGCTCATTTATTATGACAAAGCCAGAATAAAAAGAATATGAATGGCCAACACAGGTTTGACAACTAAATTGGATTACTTATTCCACTAACTACATTAGTGTAAATTTTAGAAATTCAGTGGGTACATATTTTTATAGAGTCTAGTTTTCAATCTCTCGACGGAGAGTGGCATATAGAGGCGCTCTAACATGCAAGTCAGGACCTGGTTGTACATGTAGGCCCATATGGAAAATATTCCAGCAATGGGCTTTTCTGTTTTTGCAGTGGCTCTTGCATGTCAAAAATTGTGTCGCCATTGCTTAAGATGGTTTAAACATTAAGACATTTAAACAATGGTCAAACGCTGTTCTAATATAATTTGTTAGAGTGTTTGTGATATATGTTTTAAATAATATTTATTTGGTTCATAGAGTTGTTAATCGGTATTATATTACAGTATTGATTATTTCTGTCATACATTCCGTGCACATAATATATGCTCTTTGTAGAACAATTCCTATATAAATGTAATATATGCACAACACTTACGCAATTGAGAGTATATTTGGTTTAAAGAAATAAAAAAGCTGATCTACATGAAGGTATAAATCAGGCCTTGTCTTTTAAAAATGCCTACTGTGCTAAAAAAAGCACTTCTGAAGATGAGTCAGGTGTGCTGTAGGTGTGCATTTTGTATCAAATTGTGTATTATTTTACCAGATTTAGATGTGCTGAAAATCGCACACCTCAAGACCATTTTAGGTGTGTGATGGTGTGCTATCGCACTCCCACGCCTCAAAAGACGAGGCCTGATAAATTGCCATTCTAAAATATTTTACTAAAAATTTACTCTTGCAGATGCAAAACCCTCAAACAAGGGGCAGGGAGAATTTGTTGTTTTCGCAGTTGATAACATTAAAGGTGCAATGAGAGATTTGCACCAGTGTGGCTAAAAAATGTGAAAATTCTGATTTTTTTGGTCTAAAGCTTTCTATCAAAAATATCCCCACCACCTGAAAGGATTAAGTTGAGAACTGCAGCAGCTTTGGTACAAAAATTGTGAAATTTCTAATTTCCTATAGGAGCAAATAGGAAATTCAGCATATGTTTTAAGAAATAAAAGCGTATGCAAATCACCTATGTTTTCATTTAAGTCATTTGTGTGGCCAAATAAAAGGTAGGGATCTATATCTATATGAAATCACTGCATATCACAGAAAATGTGGATGACTTGAAATCTCTTGTTGCACCTTTGTTTTACACACACACGATTATAATAATTACAGTTAACATGTGAAATTGCTTTCAAAATTTGGTCATTGTTTTAATTTTGGGATTCCTTGCTTTGCCAGCTTTTAAAAAAGTATACTTTTTTATAGGTCTACGACAATATTGAAGGAGTTTAATTCGATATCTGACTTGTTACCACATTGTGACTTAAAGGTCTGCTTATTTTCAGGTACGTGTGTGCACACGCCTCAAAATGGACTAAAAAGGTACATTCGTAATGAACCAACCATTTTCTTTAAAGCATAAATATTGTGGCAAGTTTCGGGTGTGTATAAGTACCCTGTGAATGTACTTATAAATATATTTGCTTTTAATTAATATTTTAAAAAAAATGAGAATTATTTTGATAGTAAATTGTGACTGAATATTGTTAAAATAAAGTGACGTTTTACTTACTATTAAACCATCTTGGTCAAGTGTGATGGAAATTTTGATAGAAAACAAATCAGAAAATGAAAGAATAATTGTTAAAAATTCAATAGAAATGGTCAACATTTTTTGATTTTAGCATTGTCCAATATGACCGAGATTTTCTAAAAATCAATGAAATGCAAACAAATACTACATTGTTAGAGGAAATATGGCTATTTTCCGGATGTCCTGGCTATGGGCCTATCACCCCGCACCTGTAGCCAGTAGCAAGGGAATATAGTGAACCCTATTTCCCCGATATAAAGCAAGGTAATAATTTGTTTATTACACTTCACTGCACTCTGGGGGCGAGGTTTGTAGGGAAACATTTGAACTATTTCTTAAGGAAATAGCCCTGTAATCAAATTCAGCCATGAAATAGTATTCATCGTATCTTCATGAGGTGTAAATTTGTCGCATGGGTATGGAAAATAATTAATATAAATTCTCATGTCAAAATAGTTGCTGTATATAGTATTGTTATTATCCCCCGCTTGAAAAGTCCGTAGGGGGCTTTTGTGAAATAGTTGCGCATGTCTGTCTGTATGTAGATGTATGTGTGTGTCCATTTGGTTAGGTTTTTCTTTTCAGGTGTCGTTAAGTCGAAAAGGTGTTAACCAACCTTGGGGTTAGGTACAATAGGGGGTTCTTCATTCATATGAGGATGTCAAAGGTCCACAGACCAAGTTCATCTGAGGTCAATGTTCCCAGACTGCCATCTTGCCAGGGGGTGCGCAAGTTTAATAATTGCTTGTATAATCATTGTAGGAGACCATGTGCGACCGAAATCCCACAAAAGATGTAAAGTGTGTTCACTTTTGCTGATTTTTTTGATACAAAGGTAAAAATTTTAGAGAAATTTTGACAAGAAAGTCCACATTTGTTGATTAAGTGTTCCAAAAGGACGTTTTTAGTGGGTTAAGGTCTCTTTTTTTCGAAAAAAAAGTCCACTTTTTCGAGATCCGCGCACCCCCCAAATAAATCCTGCGTCGCCGGCCCGTCCTAATTTTTTAAAAGTGTGAACTGAAATATTTTATTATGGTGCCCTGCATTCCAACTATGGTTGAGAATTTTGTCTAAAGTGGCATCGAAGGTCACCCCATTCCGGGTTAACCCCCCCTTAAGACAGTACAGTTGAAGAAATAAAATGCCTGTTACGTAAGATAACAAAGATGTATTGTCACATTTATAACTGTAAGCAGAATTTATACGCACTATAAAGACAAGTCAGTTTATACAAATCATTAAAAAGATCTGCATTTGTCCCATTTTGTTAATGCAAATCCAACGTTTCTTTCTCACCTGCAAGGATTTCTTCTAAATGAATTGTGTTTCTTCCTTCTGTTTTGTGTTTTTCTAAAGAGCGCTGGTACAGGCCCAAGAACCTAACTCTGGCAAACATTGAATACATTTGAAACATGGGATACCTGACCATGCCAATATTCTTTGAAGAGCGTAGACGTTGATGGTGCAGTGGTGGTGAACGCAACATGGCAGTAGGGGTGGTGTGGTGGTAGTGTGTGATGCGGTTGGTACGGTGGTGGTGGTGGTTAGTGTGGTGGTGGGGTGGGTGGTGGTTAGTGTTGGTGTTGGGGTGGGGGTTGTTCTGTTGGTGGTGGGGTGGGGTGGGTGGTTAAGGTGGGTGTTGTGGTGATATTGGTGTGGTGTGACATGGTGATAGTGCAGAGGTGGTGGGTGGTTTGTGTGGAGAAGATCCTGTTATTTCTTACTCCACAGATCAACTATGGCCCTTGTTCTATAAGTAACTACAATACCTTCACAGCCTACTACCAAATAGGCAGAATGATTTGGTTATAGTTAGGCACATAAAAATCAACCAAATGTACTCAGCGGTTCCACATAATCGCACGCGCCATGCATATATACACACTGCGTCTCTGGCATTGTCTTGTGCCTGCATTATTCCATAGCAATTCGTCTGTTTGAGGCCTGTCCTATTTGGTGGTATATCAACGTGTAGATCCCTCGCAATATCTAAAATTAGCCTATTTCAGCACTCAGGATAAATATAGCCTATTATCCATGGCTCTCAATATCATGTCATCATCTGGAAAATCACCTTCCATCCAATAGATAGGTTCAATGATGTTCTGAGTAAATCATTAGTTTGCAACATAGCTTGAAAATCACCCCCTAATCTATCTAGTAGCTTTTTCAATGATCTCATGCTTGATTTAGATCAACATTTTTAGGACGTGCAGCAGTATTAGTGCTATTCATATCAAGCCCAGGCTTTATATTAGAAAACTACAACATCCTGTAATCCTCTCTTTCAGCTACTCTTTAACACTAATACGCCCCGTCTTGGCACGTCGAAGTTGGTGGTTGGGCGCTTTGGTCCGGAAAAAAAAAACAAAAAGAACCCCTCCTCGCCAGTTGCAGTAACTTCCATTGTATTGTTTGAATGTTTTCCATCATCTGCATATTATTTTTGTGAATCTAGGACAGTTAATGCATTGACGAGAGGTGACGATCACAACGTTGGCAAAGTCAATGTCTCTACTTTACCTTACAGAATTGAAACCATAAGATGGGCTTGCAAGCTGGAACACTGCCGACACGAGAAAGCAAGCTCCATCAAGGCATGACTAGTCACAACTAGCTTGTTGTGTGCTGCCTCTGCCTGATCGTCTTCCACTGGGGGATGTATGGTCGTCCGACTACTCCCAACTACCAACTTGTTTTTTCTTTGTGACCACGATTTATAGGTAGCTCGTAGAGCGATTCTTAACACAGAGTCCCATTGCTTGTTGATTTCCTTAGATTGTCACCAGGAATTTGGAGCAGGTTCTCAGAGTTTGGTTGGTAATCCTGGACCCCACTTCTACTGGGAAGTATTTCAGTTCCAATCCAGCTTCTTGTGCTTCTTTGATAAGGTCTCATATTTGCACTTCTGTTGTTTGCTTGTTGCCCTATTCTCTTCTGCAGGTACTGTCGTTCAATGTCTCTGTAACATGGTGAGTATTCCTGGCGAATATGATGGGGCATTTGTCTTCAATCCCACAATCAGCCAGTCTCACTCAATCATATGGATATAATAGAACTGCTCCTTTCTCCCAGCCAGGTGTCATTGCCATAGTGATACCCTTTCTGTCTTGGAAGCCATGTGCCCGTTTTCGTTTGTCTTGTCTTCTTTTTTAATAGTGTTTGCCTCGAAGGATGGCTGGCAATAGCTGATGGACAATCTCACAAAAGACTGGCCATCTCCAGTTGATCGTAGCGGTACTGGCGACAGTTACATATCATAGTGGCAGTTAGTATAATCCACACATAGCATGCAGTACAGCGCAGAGCATGTTTATTCCATGTCTTCGATTGGCTGGTTAGGAAGTTACCTGTTTAGTAGCTTTCTGGTGACCTAGGTCTTCTCCTAGTCATTAGTTGTGGCTTGTGGTAGTGTCAGGATTTATTCAACTTGAGTAAGCTGAGCCGGGGCCGCGTATATCCACAATACGGACGCTCCTAACATGGCCCGCTTTGAGGCTGGGGGCGGATTGGGAACAGTCAGGGGTTTTCACCCTATTCTTATTCGACACTGGTGACCAGGTAGAGGAGCTTGTTCCACTTGATGTCCATTTACATTGCCATTTCTTAACATAGCCATCTACCTTGTTGGGCCTTAATGCACCAACATCTGTTCCTCTGATACTTCTTTTCACAAGTGTAGGCAGGGCATTTCTGTTTTCTTTGTTCAACTGTTCAATGCGTTTCTCAGACTTGGTGTAACCGAGGCCCGGAACCGAGGCCATGTTGGTTATGCTGCCCTTTGCAAAGTTCATTGATTATCAGATGTCTTTACCTTGCATGCAGCTCTCTCAAGCCATTCCAGTGCTGCTTTTCTCCCTGTCTAGATAGCATGTGTCCGTATTCAAATTTGGTTTCTGGGTCCACTGCATATTTCAAAATATGGTATTTCACAACTTCCATACACTTCAGGTAGGTAGAAAGGGCCTTTAGTTGCAGACGTTTTGTTTCTGTTCACATAAAGGATGGATGGTTTGGTGCACCTTGGCAGTCCTGCCCACTTCTTCAGGTATCGAGTAGTCAGACCTTCCAGATTCTTGGCAAATGAGGTAAGGAAACAGTAGATGATGAATACCCATGAAATTAGACTAACAGTATGGTTTCATATATCCACAACTTCCTTGTTTTTCACCTGGTCACTGTATATGTTAGTCTTCTCCAAGAGATCCTTCAAGTTGGACTCCACACACTGAGGTCCTTGACGGTTTCTTGGCTAAAGAACATCATCGATGTCTGGTGGATGAAAGGGTCCTTTTCCATCTGCAAATTATACCTTTTTTAATCTTTAGATCCTTAGAACCGGATGAACATATTATACACCTAAATCACGTATGAAACGTTTACAAAAACCCCTCAAATATCTCAAAATATCTCAAAATGCTCAAGGATGCAAGAGTTGCATCAAGATTTGGAATCAGCAGGTCAATGTTGCCTATAGAAACCATCAAAACATTTCGTGCAGACGCTTTAGCAAGATCAAATGCGAGGTCTATGGTTCTACCGCTGGACTATTATTCCTCCTCATGAGAATACTTCCGCCATTCTGCCCAACTTATGGCATATATTCATCATATTTTTCTCCTCGCTGCCTCCAAATTCTCCTCTGTCCATCAACCCAACATCCGATGACAACAAGCAAAAGCAAGTCTACATTGTGAACAGGCAAAAGTAGTGGCTTCCTTCTTGGCGACCTCAACCAACCATGTGAAGTCGGCGACGAATGGTCTGGAGACTGATTTGTCCTAGTCTCTGACCCCTTCTCCTGTGCAGGCGCCTTCTGTTGCCTGTGGTTTTGGCTATTGCTTCACGGAGAAGGTGGTCAGGTTCATGACCTCTTTTTGGCAATGGCCTGTTTCCCGGCGCATGGCTTCATTGAAGCTGGTGTCCACTAAAGATGTATACTGACTCCTACTCCAAACTGGAGCACCGTGAGGTGCAAAAGAGCTTTGGCGCTTGCTTCCCAGTTGGTACCTGCTAGGCGACGAATCATGGCTGCTCTTGATGTGATGTTATCCCTCGAGCTTGCCAGATGTTGCCGATAGGTTAGAGCTCTTCCTAGCGTCACTCCTAGATGTGTTGGGTACTGCTGTGGACTCGGTCAATTGGAGTTGATGGTCACAGAAGTTCTCGCTTTGCTTCATTGTTGTACAGGTGAAAGGCAGTTGCGACGGTATTGCCCACACTGAGCTTTAGTCTGCAATGATGCAAATAGGTAGAGAGGGTTTCCATGTCCTGGCTGGGAGCACTATCGATTGTATCTCTAGTATTGCAAGTCTTCAGGATAGCCAGATCGTCTGTTAGGTGTCTGGCAAGTCATGGTTATAGATATTCTTCTTCTTGCATATTAGGTAGCAGCTAAATGTGTTGAATTGGGTGGAGCCAGCTCACTGTTGATTGGGGTTTGAGAGGTCTATGATGGAGAGCCACATTGGCAGGCTGGAGATGGTCGCAGACCTATCGGTGCATATTGCTGTTGAAGCGACCGGCTCCTGTGCGAATCCTGTTCAAGGTGACCCATTCCTTGCGTGGAAGTTTGAGGTCGTGTTCTACCTTCCAGAGTAGAAACTGTCTGGTTGCTCGGGGTCGTACAAAAGTTGTACGCCAGATTTGGAAGCCCTGTCCACTAAGGTGGATCCGTCAGGGTTGGTATTCCTGTAGCCCCAGGTAATGCTATGACTGTTGAAGTCACCAGCGTAGATGCAAGGTGCACCTTAAGTAGGTAGAGAATCTGTTTGAAGCGGGCCGGGAGTTAGGTGGCTTGTAGACATTGATGACATGGACATCTACAATTTGGGTCGTTGCCCATTCCAGGGTGAAATCTGCAGGGGAGGTTGCAATATGTTACCTTTGAGCTGTGTTTCCGACAAAGCTGGCCATCCCATGGGTAGCACTCTAGGTGTGTGCAGCTAGAGTATAGCTGCAAATTTTAAGGATGGAACTGTCACTTGTGTGTGCCTCTTGGAGGATAATCACTGTAACTTTGTGCGTTTGAGTTAGATGTTCAAAAATGGATTTTTTTTTAATGGACTTAATTTTGTCCATTTTCTGCTACCAGATTGAAGTAAAGAATTGAATTATTGAGTTTAAAAAAAGCAGTTGTGATTATGTTGTGGTTAGGATTGTGGTTGAAAATTTTCAATAGATTTTTTTTCTGGGAAAAAATGAATATGCCACAAGTCTATACCCCATGTTATGTTGATATGTTTGCACATGATGCATTAGGTCCACTTACCCCCCCCCCTTCCCCTGGTTGTAGCCATAAGTGAATGTATTGGGATTTGCTCTCTGCCTGGAAATGTGTTGAGTTTAAGGAAGTGACAGTGTTGATACCAAAAGACGAAAAGCAATTTTGAAATTTGTCAATTTGTTTCCTATATCCACATGTAGGCCTATGTGAACTGTAATGCAAAACCATGTCAAAGGTCACACTCCATATTGAATACAATGGTTTGTTTATCTGTAACCTTGATTGCTAATTGTGTGCATAACAGCCTACAATATAGCATCATTCCAGGGGTACCATTACAACGACCTCCTTGTGTACCTGTATGATAACACGAACTGACCTTTTGCATTCTGGGTATCATGACTCATACCTGACAGCAGAGTTAATTATAGTAGTGAGTTGAAGCTTTTGAACTGTGCCATGGAGTTGAGACTAGTAACAAGCTGCAACATTTATAATGAAGTGTGAAGGCTGCTAGAAATGTGCTTAT
>JAMKCH010018476.1:0-43131 GCA_023653785.1 Ophioderma brevispina
AGAGACTTGTGTGGGAGTTATTGATTACTTTGTACTTCTAGGTTGTGGAGCATAGGTATAAGAAAGTGAGGTTCAAGCGTTCGCTAAAAGTGTGTGGAACTGTACAGTACTCAACTTTTAAAGTTAACGGTTTGTCAATCAACCGAGTAATGTATCATTTTGGGATTTTTGAAAATGACCTCATTTTGTCTTTGATCTGCGCTCAGTCAACCGAGAAGTAACGGATGTTTCCATATCAAGCGAACACTTAAACCTAACATTCATAGAAATATTTTAGCTCGTCATGACTGTGGCAAAGCTCCTACATAAGAAATTAGGATCGGTTGTAGAGGGGGACGTACCTTTTGGTTGTGTTGTTATGTCAAATTGAAAACGTATACACGTTTTAACACTTCTGTGGCCAAGTGGGTACATCATGACCCAGAGAGGGAACAACGTATTCTGATATATCTCTTTTGGCTTTTGGAATCTTGACTAGCAGGTAATACCACATAATCCAAGTTTCTTTGAAAAAGCCATGCCATAATAAAGGATTTATAGATGGTTGACTGCCCAGGAATTTGCTGTCTCTGCTAATCATTGTTAGCTGCAGTTTACAAGGGAGAGTGTTATGCAACATTCAACCTTGGATTATGGTATAACTGTCAACCTCGATGCAAAAACAGACACATGTAGAAATAGCTATACACTTTGACTGACTGAACTGGGCCCAGTACAGTCCGAAGAAGCGTACAAGTAGATATCAGTACAATACGTACAAAACGTTCATAATTTCCCACAAGCAACATTTTAAAGAAAATACATAAGGTTTTAAAATTTCACCCCAGGGACAGTTTATTTTTACAGTTCTGAAGCTGAAATTTTCACTACATAACAAAACACTAACAAAAATTTACCATGTAATTAACAAGATAAACTTATTGATTGCAACAATGCACATAGAAAAACACGTGTCACAGTTAAAGCACAATACAAGAGTGTACTGATCAATTAGTTCATTATATAATGCATAACAGACACTAATGAAAAAGTCATTACCCGTCCATTTGTATCAAGCAAGAAGACCAATTTCAACAACTTCATATACTGCAATCAAGCAAAATCAAACATGAATTTGACCTTAAAGGGACAAATGGACATGAAAAAAATTGGCATAAAGGACCCTTACTGAAATCACTCACGAGTTTGAAAACAATTAGATTGTAACAGTAAAAAACAGGAAGAATTCAGGGTGGAGGTTGTGGCAATTTCTTGGAAACAAGGATGCTGAAAGTACTGCCTCAGCATTACAACACTTGAAAAAGCATGTTGTCATCATCTCACGGACCTTGCTCTTTGTATATGTATGTGCTAATCCCGGTCATTCCTCCTTTCACTGCCAGATCTTACTACTTACAAGGCTAAAGGTAATACCCGAATGTCCTGCAATGCCTTTTTTGAATTGTGTCGCAAAACAGGCTAACTCCCCTTGTAAAGTTCTGTCAGGGAATTGTGAACATCTTGCTTTTCTGTTTCCAGAAATTGCCACAAACTGCCCACTCCCCCTGACCTCTTCCTGTTTTTACTGTTTTTACAGAATTAAACATCCGAATTGTTTTCAACTCGTGAAGTATTTCCTTAAGGGTCCTGGACTCATAATGTCAATTTTTGTCCTGCCATTATGTCCCGTTATGACACTAACACCTTCAGTAGGACATAATTATTTTAGCTCGTTTTTCGAGATGGAATCCCGTATCCTTTATGCTGGCATTAGGATATTGATTTAATTATAATTCCTACCTCCCTGTCCCTTATGATTCACCTTGTCAAAAATGAAAATGCGCTTGCTAGAAACGCTCTGTTGATTCACGAATAAACAGCATTGCCTCGTTGAGCTCCCATTTCAAAGTCAAGACTGTAATGTAGGCAGGCCTCTATGAAGGCGTCAACTTCGTCAAATCGCTTGTAAACCCTTTTGAGTTCCGCCTCTCCTGAGATAAGCGTATTTCAAACTCCAATAGGTTTGGGTCACGCTTTATGTTCACGTTTGGTAAGCTGGTAGAACCTTCGCAGTCGTTTCATCAGTCCCAAAACTAAGCACAATTGCATTTCGGTGAAAATCAGTCTGCTGCTCAATCGTTTGCCGGATGCGTTCTACTTGTGGTGCTTCCCTACCTTCTTGGGTAGTTTTTTCACTTTTTTATGACTTTTCTACTTGTTTAACATATACATACACACGCACACCCCACACACAAGCCACAATTATACACCACCCACAACCCCTACAATCTAGGGCCTCCATCAACATCCTACTCACACATGTATGCACAAACACATACATACATACCTACATACTTACATACATACTACTACACCGCACGACCCCCACACCGACAAACAATTACACACAACACACACATAACACACTACCAATCATCGCTGTAATTTTATTATTTAATTTTCTCGTCTGTTTACTACTATATTCAATCAAATCATTCATTATATTTTTTCCATGTTGTTATAGGACCCTTGCACGGAAGGTAAATTAAATATTGTATGGACTTTTTGTTTGTCCCTCCAGCATCATCCAAGGAATGCGAAGAATATAATACATGCAACCCTGGTGCAACCTAAACATTTCATCTATTTCTACAGGTTATTTTCTTTGTATTCTCTGCATGCTTGGGTTGAGACTGGAGGCAGGTCTGGCCAAGATAACCTATTGCCTATTGCCCGCCTTGCAAGCGCCCCTATATTACACTACTCTATAACAGGCAATACTACATTCTTCTCAAAAAACGGGAAAGGAGTCTAGTAACTGAAAGCGTTGTTTATTTATGTGTGTTTTCTAACGAAAAATTGGTTTTGTGCCTGGGTGCCTGCAAATTGCAGTATTGAGATTACGTAATGAATTTCAGTGATAAACATGTCAACAGTAATGTGTTTCTTTTTTTTTTTTTAAGGAAAATGAAAATTTTACTTTTAGACTCAACTGAAGACTGAGTCCTTTTTTTCTCGCATTTTACTTTGAATGGCGATCCTCAAAAACCATGGTCAAATCGTAAATATGTGTAAGAACACTGGCTGGATTGTGTGCTTCATAAGGGTCATATATGTCAACGCATTTAGTCATAGTGAAAAAGATTTGTTTTGGGCTTACAAAATGATCCAAGTTCATTACTGTTATTATCTGTCCCTCACATCATGATAATTTGGATATGACATGAGTTTGCTATTAATTACCAACCGCACCCGACTGGCCAGTTAAGTCTGGAAGCTTCCCTATAGCGTCTTGTCGTTTAGATAAATTCGATCCTGTTGCATAAGCAGGACGCGGCCCCTACACGCCATTTCGTTTGTAACTTTAATATGACATATTTTGGCAAATATCTTTGAGGCTAATTTCCCTTGTAAAAAGCCACATCAGTTCCTTTTATGCAAAATGAATAAATTCCACACTCTGCTGAATATGAAAACAAAAATCAAAATTGGTTTTTTTAAGAAAAAGAAATAAAAAAAGGCCTTAAATTTTGAAGACCTTCCCTTTTCATGGAATTTAAAACTGAAAAGGACATTGAAATTGTCGATTTGAGGGACTTATCGACTCTTACATTTGGAAATTCCCCCTGGGATAGCTAGTAGGCCAAGAGCATTAGTTTAAACCTGGAAATAGCTGATAACAAGCGGAGTTTTTCAGGATAGGATCCAGGATAATCAGTAGAATAACATGCTAAAAGTCCCCAAAAATCCTCCCCCTGGGAGCTCTCTCCAAAATCTAAGATGGCATCCAAATGGCACCTAGTTTTTCTATTTGTTTATCATAACTTTTCCAACCAGACAAGATTTTGGAATACTCCAACAAGTGTCTATATCTATATATATTAAGTACAGGCGGAATCTAATACAGTTCCATTACTTTTTAGACTTTAAAACCTCACAAATATCCCACACTAAGATGGCGTCCAAATGGCCGCCATTTTCTGATTGTATCATCACTTTGATCATCGGCAAGTTAGAAGCTTACAAATAATGTCTCAACATATGTTTTAAGGCACCGAGAATCTATAACAGAACCATTATTTAAAAGCTGTCCAAACTCATAAGTAGCCACAACCAAGATGGTCTTAAAAACTTGTTTCTCTTATTATTGGTATCAAATGATGCAAAATAGGCGAGTTTTTCCGGTTACAATAGTTTTTCATTCACAATTTCCATTCATTCAATTCAACCAGTCACTCTGGTGCAGCTCTTCATCAACACTGCTGATGTCCATTTTATTTTGGCACAATCTCATCATCAATTGACATCTAATATGTGTGGTGCAGTATTTTGCAAGTTTGACCACAGATTTACTGTAAACATTTAGGTGGATTCAGGTGTATCCATACGAATCCCAGATTGTTTCTTGCAACTGCTACTGCACAACTCGCAGGTTTTGAGGCAAAGTGTCGGGTGGGAAGAGATGTCTTTTTCCAATTTTGCACCATTCGCCATACCCTTTTAGTTTTGAGCAGAGTGCTACACCCATCATGCTTAAACCATGCAGATAAATGTGAAACTGTGACTGCCTTGTCCGTTTTTGTATTCTTTCATCAAAGTGATTTAGGAATGGCTGTCCCCCATAAGTTTTAGGAATGTCATTCATGTATCAATTTGTTAATAAAGCTATCCAGTAAAGTCTCTTATGTAGGACCGATATAACTTCGCATATTACATTTAACCATTCTGATTCTGATTTGTTTCTAAATATGTGTACTATATAGTCGTTCTTTTTCGTTGAAGTCCAATCTCAGTTAAGGCGTCTTTAACCAGCTGAGAGTTTCATCGACCAGGTTGATAAGGTTTTATTCCACCTGGAGAACCTTGAAGACCTCACAATCATCTAATCCTGTGGCTTATGGTTTGTGGCTCCTTTTACACAATCGCAATTTGAAGGAAGTGCTTTGTACGGCCAATGCCAGTTTCTCAGTATGTTGAGCTTGCCCGCTTAAGCTGATCAACGTCCGCAGTCCCTTGGGCTTGCCTTGATGGGCGGTCCACAATCTGCTTTATGTTTCAAGGTAGAGGGATGACCCATTGCTCCAGGACCATATGCCTCCCCCCCGATCAGGATGATCGATCGGGATACTGCGACTGGCAGTGTCATGGATTGGGTAGCAAAGTGAAGTGGGGGGATTATGCTACCGGGTTCATCACGCTTCTTGGTGAGCTTGATCATCTGAAAGTCCCTCCTAAAGTTTACAGGAGCTATGCCGACAGACATTGTAAATATTCTACAGGCGGTCGCCAAAAGGCACTAATAAGTTTCATTTCATCATCATTCAAAACGACCTCAATCTTGTGTGAGGGTACACTGTGACTCTATATTGGTGCCGTGTATTCCGACAGTTCAGGGAATGCCAAAACAACAGTTTTGCTTGTAAAGTGTCCCCGAAGAGCACTCCCTCCAGTTTTCCTTCGAGCCTTCTGAGAAGATTGGCACGAACTGCGTCTTGGCCAAGCGGACTGCCTTGGTATTTGAGGGAAAGGAAGGCTGCTGTCCATTAGACAGCAGTAAACTTTTGTTGTTGGGGGGTCGTGGTGACAGTGATCTCCATCTAGAGTGATGTCAAGTTCTTTTTGCGCATTGATTTGCAAGGAGAAAAACAAGCTGACGGGATTTTGGATTTGCGAGTTTCAAGTTTCAAAATCGGGGATGATTGGGGTCCCGTGATTATGTCCTTTCTGCAACACCATTTCTAAGGCCTCGGAAGGATCAACAGCCATTCCAAGTGCCGTATCATCTGGGTAGGAATAGGCTGCGAACATTCTCTCTTTGGCATTTCTTTCTGACAGATGAATGTTGAAAACTGGATGGCCAGGACAAAAACCTTGTGGGACCAACATTTCCGAAGTTTGCCGCTTTTCTACTTGCATTACCCATGTGATGTCTCCAGGACAAAAGATCTGTTTTGGATGAGCAGCCTTACATGTACTTGACAAGCTTACCTCAGGGAAGGCTTTGGGTAGCTTGAGATAGAGACCCTCGATGCCAGACTGTCTCATACTCAGCAGTTTATATAGATCTAGTACTAAGACTGAAGACTACGTATCCCAGGCCGTCACAGTAATGTAGAAACAAAATGATTTCTCTCGTTTTCTCGATACAAGCTGATTTTCCATGAAATGTTGAAGACTTTTAAAGGAATTGGTGGGACAATATGCACATATAAGCGCAATCAAATAAGCTCCATCAGGTAAGAGCTCGACTCCAGTGTAATGCTCATCCATGCATTTGGCGTGCGTTGCGAGCCCTGTGAGATTCAGACTTATCTTGTAATTTCCCTGGACCAGAATTAAACCGCTGTTGTCACCTATTTACCAGGCGATATTTGGGAAGCTGGTCCCCGGCTGCGATTGTATCAATACGGATGTATATGTTTGCTGATAAGGGGAAAGCGCTGATCCCGATCTCCTGCATCCCTTGAAATGATGATGCAAATGGTTTATGGTATGACAGGGCCACAGTGATCAGCGGGCCATTTGTGAAATGCGCTTAGAGGGCCAATTAGCAATACGCGCCATAATAAATCTCTGCTATTATTACTTATTATTATTATTTATTATTATTATTTAGTTATTATTATTATTCTTATTATTTATTACTGTAGTAGATAATAGTAGTCGCCCGATACCCAACATGACACCCGGACCGATGACAATAACTGAACAGCTCGTCTTACTTCTGCCTAATAGCTAGAGTTTTTTTTGATACAATTAACGTGTATGTATCTGCTTCTGTCGCCGGCTTTACGGAGAAGAGGAGTTAAGGAGTTGAGAATGATCTGGCTAAGGGTTAACTGTTTGATACACCTCTCAGCTATGTTGAGTGGTATTCTTGTACTGTTAAAAAGCCTAAGGCACTTTAAAAGGTTCTCTAATGTGAGCTTTGTCTAAATGCAACCTATAAGGTGGGTGTTACTCATAAAGAAATGCCAAGAAGGGCTGCGCAAGTAAGAATGTTTAGCACACCGGATGAAAAAAAGAAGAAGCAACCTGCCTGAAGGGCCATCCTTTATTATCGGGCGGGGCATATGGTTGCCAGTGTAAGATACAGTTTGACATTTAGCTTAGATGGACATAACTTTTAGATGGGTGGGGCAATGCCTATCTACGCGGGTAATTTTTTTTCATAACCACGTCAGGGGGAGAGATAAAACCCTTGTGAAATTAAGTTAAAAATTACTAAAATCTATAACCGTCCTTCTTTTGCTAATAAAAGCTGCCACGTCTCTTGAAAATGAATAAAATGTCACCCTCATTTTCTTTTTCCTCCCCAATAACAGTGACCAATGGATACACTACAGATGGACCATTTTTGTGAAACTGGGCTAGCAAAACACCCCTTATTAGCACTTAACGGGTTGTTAAATGACGGCATGTGTTTCATATTTCAAAGTCTCTAATGTTAAAATGAAGCATAGTTTAATATTAGTGCAACATCATAATACTGCATATTAATTACTATCCTTCATGAATTCGCATATTTGTCCCCACTGCCAATGTGGCAATGTCTGCCAACAAGTTGCAGCTTGGGACAAACCTGACTGAAGCTGAGTGATTTCCCCTGGTCAGGCTGCCACCCGATAAATAGGCATGAACCCTTATGAGTTTTGGCTTCCTAAACATATGTTTTTTTTTTTAGATTCCCTGTATATTAAATCATATGTTTTAGGCCTCTTTATTTGGTCTTCTCAATGCTTGGGTTGTTAAAAGTTCGATAAAAGATAATAAAAAAACGGTGGTCTTTTTTTGGTTAGCTATTAGTTTTGGCCACTCTAGAAATGCTTTTATTACATCCCTTTATGCCCTTAACAACACATACGTATAGACACTAATTGGTATTTCTAATTTGCATAATGAAGTTAGTGATAAAATTAGAAAATGGCGGCCATTTTGGAACGCCATCTTGGATTTTGGTACTTTCCCAGTTTTTGACGTTAAAAAATAATGACTTCCATTTCATTCCTTGTGCCTTAAAACATAATGTTGTCGATGTTTCGGCACTTTTATTTTGTATTTCCAACTTGTTCCTAGGTGTGGCAAGATACATAAATTGGAAAAATGGCGGCCTTTTTGACCGCACATCCTCTGTGGTTACTTTGTAAAGTTTTGACTCTCAAAATATTGACTTCATTGTATTCCTTGGTGCTTAAACATTTTTTGGACACTTTATTTGTATTTACACCAACTGGTCTGGTCAAAGATCCCGAGCAAATGGAAAAAAATGCAGCCATTTTGACCGCCATCTTGAATTTGTGGAGAGACTCCATGCGGATTTTCGGGAACATTTAGTAGGTTATCTACTGCATATCTAACCCTTCCGGAACAATTCCAGCTTGTTTATGGGCTAAATTTCCATGTTTTACATAGATGAATCTAATGCCTTGGACTATAGTGACATGTATGAAGTATACCCCAATGCACAGTAAAACACCTTTGTTATCCTTCATCATTTTACTATAGTCCAAGAGCATTAGAATCATATATCTAAAACTATGAGTATACCCCAAAATGTACAGTAAAACTACATTTTCAAACATTTGTTACATATTTTTCTCCGTTCCTATGCAAATGACACGGAAAACCTTGGGTCGGCAATATATCTTGTTTTGTCTGTGTATAAAGTTATTGATAACGACATCGGGTCGCTATAATGATTGAAAGAGAGAACACGTGAGATTTTGTCTAATCTACATTCTGTGGCCATTGTACGAGGCTTAGGAACAGGTGAAATGCACAATTCCAACGGTCTGGCTGTGTGCTCCCCGGGACGATGCACGGGAGAACCTCTTTTGCAAGTAAAAATGATATCGACCGTATTCATAATGACGTCAGCCACCAGACATGTTGGTGAAAAAGATGCATAACATTCCAGGACTACAATTAATTAAGCTGTCAATCGATCCATGTTTTAGCGATTGCAAAGGGATCGGTTATACAGTGAATGTATTTTAGTACGGACTGCGTCTACTGTGCCACCAACATGGCGGCTATTGATAGGTCCTATATGGTGAAATTGCGCAAAAATGTTTGCAAACAAAGATTAAACCATACACATTTTCAACGTTTGTTGGTTACACGTACACAGAGACAATGGTTTCTTCACAAATTTTTTTGTTGCTACTTTACCAAAATATGCTTATCATTTTCACTCAAATTTAAAAAATCGGTATGCTGTATAAAACATATAATATTCAAAGTTATGTAAATTTTGTTGTTATATTTTAGCATTTATTGAAAAACATAAACAATAACAAGCTGGATCGTTACCCACTTTTTTATGTAGTGGTCGCGGTTATTTCATTCAAAAATGGATTTTTCGTCTTGGCATTCGTGGAGTGGCCTTAGCAACCGGCAGACTGTATACTAATCTACATTATCTATTATACCGTGAACGTATAATGCACCAGACTATTTGAAGTCAAATTGACTTTCCAAAATTCCGTGAAATTTTTACTAGAAGGCGCTATAGAAAGCAATGTGTTGAGTACCTTTAAACTGACTATATATTTTTAATATTTACTGGTTTTGCGCTGTTATTTTGGGCTAGTTTTAATTGTACGGATCTCTGCAAAAAAATACTTGAAGATAACGATTTTATATGTGTGTTTTCCCACGCTCGTATGGATTTTATTACGGTTGTAAACCGCGCAGTGTTACTAAATGAGGTCGGTATGTATATACGGTAAACACAATGCGGCGGACCAGCTCAGTTGCAATCTGCTTCGATTTTTTTTTTTTTTTTGCTGGAGTCGAAATATGGGCACTAGAGTCACCAATGATCAATACGTGTTTTTTTCTGACAGATAAAAGTTCATAGGATTACTAGTGAGTAAATAGGACCAAATAATTATATTTTTTGGCATGTTACTTATGGAACTAAGCCACTCGAGTTTATGTTTATATTTCCCTCGGCCGGATCTTTCTGATCTTGGCCTTGCCTGCCTTAGCCTGATCTTCCCTCCCCGAAGTAGGCGAAAATCAAATGTTGCACTTGAAAAGGTAGGAATATCCGATAATTCAATATGCGTTTTCAGCTCTAATGATGGCATTGACTAGTTTTTAGAGTTTTGAGCCATACTGACATACAGAAGCTTTTTCAAATGTATCATATATTTTTGGGGGGTGGCAACTCCCAATCATGGAAAAAAATTGTTGGGAACAATTTTGTCCGAATTTTAGGGAAAAAAAATTGACCCCTCTCCCCCCCCCAGGCATGTTGTGTCCGATCATGGTTATCAGCAGCGCATCGCGAGTTCCTCCAACATTGATTGAGGGTGTTGGGGAAAGGGATATGTAAAGGGGAAGACATGTTGCCTTTCTAATGAACAATGACTTAACCCAATCCCGATCTCAGTTGTGAACATGGTGATGGTTTTCAATTATTACCATCGAGTTTACCCATTTTTTTTTTTCATGATTGGCCCGGTTCCCCCTTACCGCCCCGCCGACTTTGGTAAACTAAACGGCATACCCTACCCCCCGTGAAGGTGCTACTTCACATTTGTTTTGGCTAAAATGACGTAAAGAATGAGAAATGTATTACCTGGTAGCTCTTGCGAAAGCTTTTTTGATCATTTTTAGCTGGGTCCAACCAGAGGAAGTTTACTAAGGGTTTCGTAACCAACGTAAAGTTTTTTTTCTAAATTTTTGAGATAATTTTAAAATACATTAAAAACACCTTTTTTATACTGCACAACATGTTCAAAGTTATGCTCTATAGATGAGTTTTTGGACTGTGACGTCAACGCCGGCAACGAACAAACACTCTGCCCTGCAGTATGCGGTGAGCATCTGTAGTTAGCTTTGGTGCTTTTAAAATTCGCGCTCCAAATCAGGCGTGATAGGCTATTGAATGCTTTAACTGTATGTGCATATTTCGCACTTAACATGTCGGTAACCAGTTGCTAACTGTGTTTTGTAACCAACTTATGTACTCATCACGAATAGCGCCTGATATTAGGGCACAGTACTTCGTAAAGAACCTTGATGCAATTCTTTTTTGAATTGGTTTGGTTTTGCAAAATGCTCGTAAGTGCAAGAAGATCAGACTCATCATAGACCAGTTAACAGCAACGTTTTGTAAACATGATTAGGGCCTTGTATCTTGAAATAGGTCGGGCCTGACTGTTTACACACTGGCAATTGTAATCTGTATGAGTTTTAATACGATATGGGCCATGGGTGGAAAAAAATCTCACGAGAAAAACTTACTTACTTTGTTTTTTTTGGAAATTCCCCTTGGGCTCATATTGAATCAGACCAGATGTTATTTACTAGAGATATGATGCAAAGAATAAATGGAATTCCTCCCCCAAGATGCTAAATTTTACAGAAAATGGGTCCAACACTGATCATGCAAACAGTTGTTTGCAAGGCCAGATCATTCAGATTGGGGTAGTACTATAAAATAAAGCTGGAGGGGTTAGTCCATTTTTTTGGTTGTGCAAAAAACAAACAGCTTGCCAAAATGGTAGTTTCCCATAGTGTCATTAAAGGTGCAACGAGAGAATTTCACATATCAGGTGCCCCTAAAATATATGAAAGTGACTGATTTTTGGGGCCTGAGTAAAAGCTTTTCCATCAAAATAACCCCATGTGAAAGGATACGCTGAGAAAGGTTTTCTTTGGTGTAAAATTGTTGACAAGGTTCTAATTTGGTAATAGGAGCTAATAGGAAACTTCAGCCTATGTTTTATAATTGAATATAAGCAATCAGATCATCACCTTATTTTCTATCTCTTTCTACAGGCATTTCTGTTACTGTAGCCAAATACCAAGTAAGAATCTATTGAGTGGTCTGAGTCTATATGAAATTACTATTATAGACACAATATTGGGTGCCTCAAAAATCTCTCGTTGCACCTTTCAATGAAGAGGATGCCTGCAGAAATGATGTCTTTTTATTGAGACCCCATTGTCACTAGTGTTAACTTTATGGTTATGGCACGTGATGATATTGTAATGTCTATTTTTTAAAGAATTGGAAAATATGAGGAGTACTGGCCAAAAAATATCCGCCAGCTTCGCCTAGCACAACAAAGTAAAAGGAAAACTAGTAGTACATGTGGAAATGTATGGATATTTTGGGGGTTTTTTTTTTGCCATATACAATTTTGACACCATGTTTTTCCAATACAGAATTTCATGGAGAAATCTGAAAATTTGGGTTTCATTTTTTTTAAATGTGTTCTTTGGGTTTTATATAAGGGGGCAAAAATTTTGTACAGGGGTAAACATAAAGTGTTTAAATTGTTTTTAAAATTTATACCAGTCTGTTCGGCCGCTCATAAGGTTCTAAAAGGTATAGTTTTTGCCTTATTTAGACCTAGTGTTTTCGTACAATAGGCTTAAAGAAAGTTACAAGGTCAATATTATAGAATGGGTCCCATTTACTGTTAACTGTTTTTTAATTGTTCATTGTTGGGTCCTAACTAAACAGAAAATGTATATAGATTCTGTGTTTCCACCTTTTCAAAGTGAGACTTTTTTACAGAATCTGACTAGTTGTCCACCATAGACCCTGTGTAACCATGGGCCCTATTTGCCTCTTATTATTATCAAACGTCATTGACAACGCGCGACCTTTTCATATTTTCGCTTCTGTCAGTAAATACAACATTGGCACCATTTTTAGAAAAAAACCGATGCAAATCTTAAATTTTACCCCCAGTGTGAACTTGAACCTGTTTTAACCACCCTTGTAACTCTGATATAAACACTCAGTAGGGCAAACTATAACTTTTCCTGTAATCCTTGAAGGTACCTGAACATGATGGTTATACTTTTAAAACACATTTTGCCCCCTTTTAATTTTTGGCCCCTGTAAGTAAACCAGTGTGAACTTGGCCCCCCGAGAATTCATCCAAGACCCATTTTAAAAAATGACACCATGATTTTTTTGGACTCCTCCATACAATTTAAGATGTAGAACAACTTGGTTGCACAGATTTTATACGAAATTTTCACAAAATAACAGTTCCCATGTTACTGATAGAGCTTAAAATCACAAGAAAGGAAAAGTGCCAGCAACGAGCAGCACCAATTTGGACAAAATCAACACAAAATATAGCAAAATGAACGACGTCTACTGAATTGAAACAACAAGATCTCCTTCCTTCAAGCAAAACAGCTGGCAGAGAATTTGTAAAATGTCAACATGACAGAAAGCGGCGCTACAATACCAACCTCTAAAGGGCATGAAGACACCACCGAAAGCCAACAAAAAAAAAATGCCTTCAACACTAAACCACTCAGTCCTGTCAGAGTTCAACAGCTATCTTCAGAAAAAGAATCATGCCAGTGCCCCATGTACCAATCGCATCCCATACCTAGTGTGGAAAAATGCCCTAGAACTCCCGGCTACGACTAAGTTATTTGCAATATATGTAAAACAGCTCATAGCATGTGAGCTGGAGAACGGTCGAAACCATGCTTATATCCAGAGAGGAGAACACTAGTGTCCCTCCTGCTTTCGGCCTATCACCTGAAGAATTCTAGTGGTAACCTCGAAATGGGTATTCTCGCTCAAAAGAACCATCAATTACCTGACAAGAAAAACAACTCTAAATCGACCAATCCATTCTTTCTGGATTTCATGGAGAAATAAATATCAAGATGTGTGAACACACAGAAGTACTAACTAAAATGCTCCAGAATGCACAAAAGAATTGATACCAAACCAATTGGACAACATGCCCTGTACCTGCAGGTGCATACGTGTATTAACTGTACCACACAACCTTTGCAGTTTTGCTTTGGAGTGGCATCATGTTTCCAGACACATCAGATCATGCCAAGATGCTGATTCAGCGTTAAATGCCTCCTGTCGGCTTTATCACAGGATGCCTCCTCCAACACCAACGGAAAAACTTATACAATCCTAGCCAGGAAGTGCTCCACCAGACAGCCGTCGTAGCGGTAGCGAGCATGCAAGAGCGAAGCTTGCCAAAGTATCTAACTGTGACGCAACCCTATGTCTGGAACAGATACCGGCTGCCAACCGCCTGTAAATCCAGAGAGATCTTCTTAAGCCACAGTCCAACCTCTTGAAACAGTCTCTAAGGGAGCTTCAAAGAGTCGCCTTGTGGAAAACTTGCCATCAACCAATAACATCTATTCGTATTGAACCTGGTAGCACTCCCACCTGGGCGACTCCTCATGGGCTGAATGGCGATGCCTCAACCGATTGATAACCATCACCACAAAACACTGGAACCTCTTCTTGATCTGCCCACTGCCTGCTGGAGCACCAATGCACAAACAAAGGACCTTGCTGGATTCAGTGAAGCAGCCAGACGTTGTACCATAAGAAGAAGAACGCAATTCATGATCAACTTCCACCCCCTGCCCAATCTGATCTGTGGGCAAGACCATCCTTTGGACCTGCCAAGTAATGTCATCACGTCATTGTACTCTTGTTCCACATCCTTAATGGCTGTAGCTTTATCACTAGAAAGCGGAAAATACAACTGGCGCCATGACTAAAAACTGAAAGCAATTCTCTACAAGTCTGGCACGCCATCGTCGTAGAGGCAAATCAGAAAAAAACATCGCCAACCTAAGAATCTGAACTCCACCTGAACTCCATATATATATATATTATATATGTTAATATATATATATATATAATATATAATATATATAGCTATTTAAATTCTATATCTACTCTAGTCTGTCTTCTCCTCTATATATCTCTAGATTCTATCTATATATACTTGATAACCTGCTGGAAACGGTAGTTGTTAACTCGGAGTTTCACGCTTTTGCGATCATCAGACAACAACTGCTGGCTGCTATGCGGTGGATGGCGGAGAATATATAGCGGTGAATTGCGGACTGTCGTGGGAGAGACGTTGGTGTCGTAGAGGGCGCCCATGATAAATGGACGATGACAAATTGGCGGGACGTCGGTGAGGTATGGGGTAGTACCCGTTATTAAGGTCCTAGGTGAATGCTGATGTTGTGTAGGTTGACTATCCTTTGCGGCGATCTTCTTGTTGGGGGTTTTGATGATGCTAGCGACGTATGGCCATCAGCGGTAGCTGATCTTGACGGTTTCCCGTTGAATATCTTGTTGAGTTTGGATCCGACTGGGAAATGTTTGTCGATGAGCTGATGAACGATCGTCCCGATGTTGGTGGAGACATTCTTGCTGAAAGGTGGGTTAAACCAGATGATGTTACGTTTGCGGGTCGTCCTGTTGCACGGTTCATTGTATGTGAGTTCCTCGTTGCAACCGCTGGTTTTTTTGAGCGTCCGTTGTAGAATGCCGAGAGTTGTTGAAGTATCTCCTATGTAATGAATGGGTAATATTTGATATAAACGTCTGCTTATGGGAGGCTGAGTTCTTGATGATGTTTGGGTGGGGTGGTTGGAGAGCGGGTGGAATGTAGACTGGTCGGTCGTTGGGTTTGCGGTATGGGTAGTAAGCTGCCGTTGTCCCGTTGAGAGTTGAGCCCTGGTTGACTGAAGTTGCAAATCTGATGTGCTGGTTGATTCTGTTGAGAATGGATTTACTAACACCACAAGACTCCTTCAGAACTGGAAAGCACCATAACAGACAGAACTTTCCAAGTGACGTTGGCAGCTCAAGAAGAACACCAACCCTACGACCTCACATGGTCCCAATCGTTCCAGCGCCCGACCGTACCCCAGCGGAACCCAGCAATGCGACCCTAATCGTGCCTCACCGCGAAGCTGTCTGATCATCACTTCGACAACGCAGACTACTCAACAGCGAACCCTAACTGATTCCCGTGCCGCCACGAGAACAAATGCTACTTAGCAAACCACTCCGCATCACCTAGGATAATGCCGACTAAAACCATATACCTCACCGCCGCCACAATTTGTCCATCTTCCTCTCATGCCGGACTCACGACCACACTTCCCGCTCTACGACGTCCGCAATACCGCTATATATTCTCCCGCATCCAACCGAACTACCGTTCCACAGGTTCTTCAATTTTATCTCCTCTTGCGTTCAAGCATTGAGCACTCTGCATGCATGAGCACCCTCGCCTATATATATATAAATATAATATATCTCATATATCAATAATAGATATAATATATACTCATAATATATTCTATATATATATATATCTAATCTCTATATAGATATATTCTCGTGCATCAAAAAAAAAATTGTGCAAGATGAAAAGAGATCTTGACCTTAATGCAATCAATATATCATAGATTTGTTGTTTGTTTTTTAATAAAACACATCTAATATACCTTCCAATTGTTTTGAAAAAAAAAGGAATTGATTAAAAAATAAAAGCCCGATATGACCAATGTTTGTAACAACCTCCTTTTTTTCGCCATTTCCTATGGGATTTTTCCACACATTAAACTTGTGTTTGTGGGATAATGTATACAATATCGAGATCATTATGCCTTTATTATTTCAACTACGGATTAATCAATTAATTTGATTTATACCATATGCGAATCCAAACCCACTTTAACCTGTTTGCAGAGCAAGAAAAACAAAGAGCCTTCCACCCTTCCCATGGTTTAGGATATTCAAGAGTTTAGTTTTCCCTTATTGGCATAGCCTTTGGTATCTATACCATAGATTACAGTAGTAGTGTGAAAAACCCTTTTTCATTTACAGGGCCGCCGAGCAGAAATTTGCGGGCCCGGGGGGGAACCTTGGAGTTGGTGCGGGCTCCTTTTACCAACTTCGTTTTCTAGGACCCCATAGGGGGAATTTGAAATTACAGTGGCTTGCGAAGCCGGCCATCGCCCTTATATGTAGTTTGATGCAAGTTTAATGGGTTTTTATGTTTGAATTTCATTTAGATTGTTTAATGGAGGCGGCCCAGGGGGTGGGCGGGCGGCGGTGTTCCCCCCTCCTCGGCGAAGCTCGGAACCCTTGAATGTTTACTTTCCAAAAACACCTCATGAAACTTTAATAAAAACAAATAGAAATTTTAAGTGTTTCACTTTTAATGTAGAGGTATGATAACGGTTTTTAAAAGTAAAAATACGCTGATGGTTTTGTTTTTTTGTTTTCGAATATAAAGGTTTTCATAGAGAAGTTCATAATTAAATGTTCATGGAGAGTTCATATCAATATGAACGGGTCAGGGGTTAGTGCAGGCAAAAAGCGCGAACCCGTGCAATGTTCAACATTCCACACAAATTTTCTCATGTACATTAAACTGATAGAAACAATTTGAAATCGTAAAGTAGTCTACTTTATAATGCATGACCAACCCGTTTTTATAAAACAAACCTTACTTGCTTGGTGTAATTTTCTCTCAACCAAGAGAGGCTCGGCACAAATATATTGTATATATCGCGCGTAGCGCGAAAAAAATAGTAGCCTAGGGTACATTGTCCCGGCGCAGGAGGGGAAAAGTCGCCCCTGTCATCGGCACAATGCTCCTCCTCTCCTCTCCATCCTTCTCTCTCTCACTTTCTCTCCCTCTCTGACTTTTTATCACAACCGCAAGGGCTGAAGGACCCCGGGCCCCCTAGACCCCGGGCCACGTGGTCAATTCCCACCCAACACCCCCTTTAACCCCCTCTCGGCGGCACTTTTTTCATTTACACATCAAAGATTATGATTGGGTGGATTTTTGTGTGAACATGAAATTCTTTTTGAAGTCAATGAAGGCGATCATGGCTATAATCAATACATTAAACAAAATAGCCATGGGTCCATCATTACTTTCCCCATAAATGCTATGCCCCGTATATCGTAATTAACGTATTCTTACTTAAACTGTATAAATCCATTGAAATGGAGGAAAAAACGAGGTGTTCTTTTCAAAATTAGGTATAATTTATATATATATATATCTATATATATATATATATATATCATACTATGAAGAGCTGATATGCCAAAGGGCTTACATCCTTTTTACACTTTCGAGGAAAAGAGGACAAAACTGATATGGTGTCAGTAAGGGTTAATAATGATTGAATATTAAGTTATTTTTTAGAACCAGTGTAAGGCAATATCAAAAAGGTAAAATCGTTCAAATGTCCATGTTTAGTTTTTCTTAAAATATTAATTAAATTTAATTTAAAAGTTGGATGTAAGCCCTTTTGCAAACAATATTTGACCACTTTTCGAAAAAACCACCTTTGTGATTAAAGGGGCAGTTCGTGATCCACACCCTCGTCCACCCCCGACTTACCTCACAAAAGTTTGAGATGTTCATATCCTCTGAACCGTTTACATTATAATCCAGGTTTGCCAATCTTTACCTGAAAATTCCGGCCGTGTCCCTGTAAGTAATTCGCGCAATTTTTGTATTTTTCTTTTTCTGGTCCTTAAACGGACAGAAAATTATAGCACTTGGCCTATGGGACCGTGGGAACTGGCATTTGCTCAAAACACAAAAACCGCCAAAGGTCGGGATCAGCTAAAACTTTGTGAATAAGCTTTTTCTCAAGGATATCTAGTGAACAAATGAATAAACAGAAGAACTGGAATCCACGAAATGCACCTTTAAAATGATTCACAATCTTTTTGTCCACTACTTATTTCATAGTCCCCTTGACTAAACGTTTTTAAAATCAAAAAGAACTAATTAGACCGGGAGATACCACCATTTAATCCTGATTCTTTTTACCAGGTGTCTTGTTTATGATATTTGTATAAGGTAGGCCATTACTTGGGCCAGCTGAAAAACAAGTCTTAAGTGTCGCGAGCGGTGGGAAAACGTGACGTCAGAGGTCAATGACCTCTAATTGCATTTTCTTCACCAATATAGCTTATTCTTAGCTACTCTACTGGATCACATAAAATATTAAACATAACAATTGGGTAACATTTTAAAGAGAATAAATTAGTCTGATTCGATGATATCAATTTGCGCTAGTTAAATTGCAGCAGTACCTAGTTAGTAGGCCAAAAAAGTGATGAAATTTTTTTATTTTTGCATTTTTTTTTGCTTATACCGGCTGAAATATAAATGAAATTTGTCCATGAAGCTATCACATTTTTTTCCTTCACTATATTCCCAATATTTGCCTCTATATATTTTTGCTACATACCCTGAGAAGGAAAAGTGTTTTCCCTTTTAATAGTTTATTGCTTATGAGTAATGTTTACGTTTAACCAACTCAATTTCCGTATTATTACACCATTTTGCTAATTTTTTAAATGCTGTTTTCAGCTTTTCCTCTGACAACCATAATTGATCGTTATATGGCATCCCTTCGAAAAAAAAGTTGTAAATACTGTCCATTCAGGTGACTATGGATAAATGGTTTCATAAAATTATATAAAAAAAGGTGCTGTCAGTCAGGCATCCCATCAGAGCTTTCGGGGGTCGGGTAGGAACCTGAAAATGGGTCTGCAAAATGGGTTCTAAATTTTGGAAGAAAGCTCTATGAAAGTATAAACCTCTCTCTCTCTCTCGAAACGGCCAACAAAATTAACAACCCTTTTGAAGAACCATTTTAACGTTCTATAAAGTCCAAAATGGCCTTAAAGGTGTCCTGAAGACATTCGGTTTCAATTGGGTTTCATTCACGAACCATTAGGGCATCACTTTTTTCTTGGTAGGCATATTTGTTGCGGCCCGACCTTCCGAACTTGGGAAACTTGGAACTAATTTGGTCCCTCAAAGTAGGCCTTTAGGAAATGAAAGTTTTGGAACTAAAAAATCCGGCTATAATTTAGTTTTCAAGAGGCACACCTTTCCCCAAAAGAGGACCTTAAGAACTGATTATGCTTCAACTGGGGCCTTAGAAACTGCTGGAGGGGCACGACATTGGTGTCTTATGGGTCGCACAAACTCGTACACACTTCCGCTATGTCCATGCCCCCGGTTTTAACCATAAAACAGTCAGCATGCAATATTCACATTATTATACAGCCCGGGGACATCACTCAGATGGTAATCGAGTCAATCCCACAAGGCGCCAGTTTTTTGGGTGAAATTCATCTGAAATAGGGTCATGCGATCCCACGAACATCCTAATTTTTAACACATAATAACCCGGACCTATACGCTTATTTTAGCCCACAAAGCCGTGTGTACTTTTTTAAGCATGATCATGAAATGTCTTTTTTTTCTTAAACCGTTGGAACCTTTTTATCCCTAAGAAACTAACAGTTTTTTATTACAGTAGAGTACAAGCACATTGCATTGCATTGTGGGATTGATTCACTTCATGTTACTTATTAATATCTGCCGCAAATCCCAAACTGTAGACTTGATCTTTCCATATTTTACTGGCCAACTTCATCATCTTCACTAATCTCGTCAGAACAATGAAGTCACCTTACTTGAAATCCAGCATCTTGGGTTTACGTTGAACAGGATGGAATCTTATGATTTTGAATGGTTAAGTAGGATTCAAGGACTCATATCCCTGGGTTGCATAATTTAAATTTAATACAAGCACATTCCCACATCAACCAGTTGCCGTACTTGGGGGGGGGGGGGGGGGGGGGGCAGGGGGGGCCCGTGGGCCCCGGGCGCCAGCCTCAGGGGGGCGCCTGAAATGCATTGGGGAAAATAAATGACACTGTCCCAGGCAGTAGGCCTGATATTTCATAACTGAGAGCCCTTTGAATGTACTTAAACTTGCTAAAAAAACTCTAGAGCTTCCGGGGGATTCGCCCCTGGACCCCCGTCAGCGGCAAGTATAATCAATTTTGCTCTTCATGATGATGAGATATGAATAGCTTCTCCAAATGTACTCCACCATGCTCAAACTCGAGTAGGCTTCCGGGGGGTTTTCGCCCCCTGGACCCCCGTCCGGGACCAGTATAAATCAATTTGCTTCATGATAGTGAGAGCTCTCTAAATGCAGCTCAAACTCTAAAAAATCGAGAGCTTTCCGGGGGCTCCGCCCCTGGACCCCGCACAGGGACATTATTTCATCTGCGTTTGGTTACAAACCGCTAAATACTGATGATTATCACAAAAGGAATGGTTTTTGTTGTAAATGCAAGGTTTGGTTTGAGTGCAAAAACTTGATTCGTCTGTTAAATAACAGAACACTTTTATCTAAATCTTTTAACTAATTAAAGGTGCATGACATGAGCTTGATAATGATGTTAGAGAACACTGGCCTTTATTTTGTATTAAGTGTCCCAAAGAACACATGAAAACATTGAACATAATCCATGGGTTACTATCAACAATTTATTATCATATGACGGGGTAATACGTATTTAAATCATCGTACTGGGAGGCGTTCTTAGAAAGGTTTCCCCAACAAGATAAACACTTAAATTAATGAAATAAAACCCGCCATGCATGTGTGTGTTGGTGTGGGGGGGGGGTGGTAAGATGATACCTGGGGTTGCTGTAAGCATTATATAGCCAGTAATAGTGAAAACAAATCTGTTTTGTTGTCCTGTAAGTGTCCATATATAGATGTATATAACTGATACGAAGTTTGACATCTTGGCCCAAATGGCAGAATTTTGGATTTATGCCAAATTGGTCACTTCTACCACGCTGGTTGGTTCCTTTATCACTATAAGACAAAAAATCATAATAATTCATAATAAACAATTTACGGCATTTTAGGTAGCAAATAATTTTTCGATAAAAATATACACATTGTAAAATCCTTAGAATTGGCGGGCCATTTTGGATTTATTTAAGCAATTACGTACACTTCTGGCCAGATGAATGGTTTCTGTAGAAGATATACAATATAATAAATTCCATGAATATAACAAATTTAAGAAGTCATTTAGGTGCCAAAATATTAATTTTAGATAAGTAATACACAAAAATTCCTTGTAAAAATCTAGGATTGCGGCCATTTGGGATTTATGCAATTATTCCTATTTCCACCACTTGGATTTTTTCTGGACTTTAGTATGGCATTCTGGGGACCATTACAGAAATGTATTGTGGTGAACTAGAAAGTCTATTGGGTCAATTTTTTCCAGCTTCACTAGAATTTAAGTATTTTTCTCAGCCTAGTAGCAGGCCCTCAATAAAACCTGACCTGGAACCCGACCCGAATACAAATCAGACGACAATTACTATCATTAATTTATCCATCGAAGATGTTTAAAGTCGGAGTGGACAAAAGCCACAACAATTTGCAAGTTAACCGAGCATACGTGCAGCAAGCAATGATTGGCAGAATATCACAAGTCATGCAGAGTGGGGTTAGTTGTCTCATGAGCAGTAAAAGTTCTCTGGTTCTTTAAAGGTGTTAGGTTGGAGGATGTGGAAAAAAACTTAACTTACTGGCGATGATACCACATGTTTTACAGGGGGATTTATGATCCTCAGCTCTTTTCAATACTCTTGATAAGTTTTGCCTCATTTTCAGGTTGAAAATTAATTTGTCTAAGTCTGCAGCTATTCCCCCCCCCCGAAAACCCCCCCCCCCCCCCCCCCCCCCAAATAAAAAAAAAAAACCCCCCCCCCCCCACATTGGTTTTTAAGGGTCTAATTTTCTTCCTTTCAGGTAAGGTCCTAAATGAGTCAAATACTTTTAAGACTCTGGGAATTAATTTTTCTCTCAATGTAACCACTCCCTTTATCAACTTAAATTTTACTTCTAAACGATCAAATTGAGCATACTCTATGTTGGAATACACAGGAATTGTCCTATCATGGTAAAGTACTGTTTATTAAATCTTGCTGTTACCCGACCCTCAGCTTCTCTGTCTTTTTTCTGTTGCTCTATGCATTATATTTTCCAATACTTTTTCAAAAAATTGAACCACCTTTTTTTATAAATCATTTGGAATGGGGGGAATGATAGAGTCAAGAGGGACATTCTATTTAATGATTATGAACTGGTGGTTAGGATGTTTGATCCTCTCCTTTTTTCTCAAGGCCAAAATTTATTGGGGTAAACTCTGCTTGACCCATAATTATTCCTGTTTTTGGAAAAATTAGAGCTCTCTGTCTTGGAAAATTCCACCCAGATTTACAATCTTGCTGAGGTCTGATGCTCCTAATTGTGTTTTGATACCCCTTCTAATGTTCATCTTGTTGAAACATTAAATTATGGGTAATTGTTACAGATATCAGATTAAGAAGAATTAGGTTGGTCTGAATTCCATCTTCAAGATCCAATTTTGTGGAATAAAAATGTTTGTGGCGGTCCGCGCGTCTGAAATCAAGAAATTCTTTTTCTACTCGTTTTGGGATGAAAAGGGATCTATATTTCTGATCTGTCATTGGTTAAATATGGTGAAACCATTTGAAATGTTGGTAGTTGAATTTGATATTCCAATCACTGACAGGAAAAATATAATTTGTTTTGATAAAGCATTTTGTGTTGATTAGTTTCATTCAGAATCCAAAATATTCCAGTATAACATTTTTTTGATAAATTACAACTTCCTTTGGTTGAACAAGCTAAATTTCCCAACATGTCTATTCCATTCCTTAGGACATGGCCAATGTTGATGTTTGAAACAAATGGGTTTGATACTTTGGATGTCTTGGATGACTTGGATTGGTCTAGGATTCATAGTGGCAATTTAAATGTAACCATTGAAAACACATTTGTTCTTTTATTTCAAATTTTTTTCACAGAGCTATTTGCACTAACCAATTTCTTTAAAAAATGGCAGGGGCTAGATTCTCCCAATTGTATGTGTAAGGAATTTCCAGAATCAATTCATTTATTTTGTGAATGTGAAAAGTCTCCAATCTGTGGGATGAATTATGTTTTTTAATTAATCTGTTTCTGGGAGGCTTTTAATTTTCTCTAATTTGCAAAATGTTTGGGCGTTCTGGACACTTCCGAATATATAGCTGTATTTCTTTTCTTTTCTGTGCATTAAGTTTTACATCCACTGTGTAAATTCCAAGGGAAACTGGACCCCAATTTTGCTGGCCTTTTTGATTTGGTCAAATAAAAGTAACACGAATACAAAATTCTGAAAGCAAAGGGGAAATTAATATGCATTTCCAAAAAATGGACCCTTGACCTTGGTTGATTCTCCTTGTATGCAAATTTTGGACTTTATGCCTACTTTACTTCTTCAAACTCTTCAAACGGGAGCTTTGTGTGTGTGTGTGTGTGTGTCGGGGTTGTGTGGTGTGCTTTGGTTGGTATGTTAGAGTGTCTTTGTGTGTCCATGTTTTTGTTTTGTTATTGTCTCTGTTTGTGCGTTTGGTGTTTTTTTTTTCCTTTTTCAAATCCTGGTGCTAAATTTTTTGCCCAAACCCCATCTTAATTATTGCTTTCCCTGCTCGCCCAATCTCAACGGCTGTGTGCTGTCAGGTATTGAGTGTCATTTTCTTCGCCTTTTCTGGGTCTTGCTGTGATCGGATCTGTTTCCATTGTCTTACACATGATGCAAAATGGCTGTATGCCTTTCTGTTGAAGAATCTTTTCAGTTTAACAGATTTTTTTTTTTTAGTTTTTCCAAAAATCATGTTAAAATCAGCACTGTTTTACCCAAATTTATAAATTTGCTCATTTTTTTTAGAAAATTTGTTTGTAAAAAATCCATTTTTTTCTCTTTCGTTTTCTAGATTTTGGCGTATTTTAGTTAGAGGCCAATTTTGACCTCCCAGAAAAGGAAAAAAAAGATAAAAAAAGAAAAAAAAATCGCCCGACCGACCGCGACCCTAACTCTTAAGGTCCGCTCGCCGTAAAACAATGGTTTTCTTTTCCTTTTTTTTCGTCCCCCTTATAGATCCGGGAGATACCAGCAATTTAATCTGAGTTTTTACCAGGTGTCTTTGTTTATATTTGTATAGGCATTACTTTACTTGGGGCCATCTGAAAAGCAAAGGCTTAAGTGTCGCGAGCGGTGGACGTGACGTCCCAGAAGGTAAATGACCTCTAAATTTGCATTTCTTCACCAATATAGCTATTCTTACGCTACGATCCATATAAATAGTAACATAACAAATGGGGTATCATTTTAAGAGATAAAATTAATCTATTCGTTGATATCAAATTTGCGCTATTAAATTGAATGGCAGTAGCTAGTTTAGGCCAAAAAAGTGATGATTTTTTATCTTTTTGCTATTTTTTGCCTTACCGGCTGAAAAAATGAAAATTTGTCATGAAAGTAATCACTTTTTTTCCTTCAATAGTATTTTCCCAATATTTGCCTCTATATAGTTGTCTACAATAACACCTGAGAAGAAAAGTGTTTTCCCTTTTATCGTTTTTTGCGTAATGGGTATTTTAAAGAGAAGTTGACCACTCTATTTCCGTATTTTAACCATTTTTGCTAATTTTAGGCTGTTTCCTCTGACAACAATAATTGAATCGTTATATGCATCCTTCGAAAAAAAAGTTGGTAAATCTGTCATCAGGGGAATATGATAAATGGTTCATAATTAAATATCAAAAACTGTGCTTCAGCAGGCACCCATCAGGCCTTTCGTGGGTCTGTAGGAGCCTTAAATGGGTCTGCAAATGGGCTCTAATTTTGGAAGAAAGCTCTATGATTATACCATATCCTCTCTCTCTCGAACGGCAGACACAATTTAACACCCTTTGAAGAACCTTAACGGTTCTATAAAGGCCAAATGGCTCTTAAAGGTGTCTGACGACATTCTGGTTTCATTGGTTTTCATTCAAGAACATTAATGGCAATCACTTTTTTCTTGGTTAGGCATATTTGCGGCCCCTACTTCCGACTGGGAACTTTGGACTAATTTTTCCTCAAAGTAAGGCCCTTTCGAAATGAAAAGTTTTTGGAAACTAAAATCCGGCTATAATTTAGTTTCAAGAGGCAACACTTTCCCCAAAGAGGACCTGAAGAACTGAATTATGCTTCCCCTGAACTGGGGGCCTTAAAAACTGCTGGAGGGGCACGACATGTTGTCCTTAAGGGTCTCACAAACTCGTAACACTTCTCTATGTCAGTGCCCCCGGGTTAACCATACAGTCAGCATGCAATATTCACATATTATACATACAGCACACAAATATACTGAGATAAAAGCGAAATTATATGACCAAAGACAAAATTTCTGGAAATTTCATCTTGAATGGGTCATCGATCCCACAAAATCCTATTTTTAACCATAATAACCTGACCTATACCTTTTTCGCCCACAAAGCGTTAGTACTTTTTACCGATCTGAAATGTCTTGTGGTCTTAAAACTTTATGAGCACTTTTTATCCATAAACTAACAGTTTTATTACGATAGTAACAGGCCATTGCATTCATTGTGGGATTTGATTCACTTCATGGTTACTTATTAAATATCCACGCCGCATCCCCCAAAAACACCCTTGGTTTTTTTTTAGACTTGATCTTTCCTATTTACTGGCCAACATTCATCATCCTTCACTAATCTTCGTCAGAAGAAATGAAAGCATCCTTACTTGAAGATCAGCATCTTGGGTGTACGTTGAAACAGGATGATCTGAGATTGATGGTTAAGTAGGGATTTCAACGCATATCCCTGGGTGGCCATAATTAAATTACATATCAAGCATCATTCACATCAAGCCAGTGGCTAGCTGGGGGGGTGGGGGGGCAAGGGGCAAGGGGGGGCACGTGCCCCGGGCGCCAGCTTTCAGGGGGGCGCTGACCACTGTTGGGGAAAATAAAATGGACACTGTCACGGCAGTAGGCCTATCGTTCATAACTGAGCCCTTTGAGTACTTACTTTCTACAACACGAGAGCTTCAGGGGGTTTCGCCCCCTGGACCCCCGTCATCGGCAAGTATAAATCAGTTCTTCATGATGAATGGTAATAATGAGAGCTCTCCAATGACTCAACATGCTCAAACCATCGAGAGCTTCCGGGGGTTTCGCCCCCTGGACCCCGTCAGGGACAATCTAAATCATTTGCTTCATGATAATGAGAGCTCTCTCATGCCGCTCAAACATGCAAAAAATCGAGAGCTTCCGGGGGCTCCGCCCCCTGACCCCCGCCAGGGACAGTATGCATCTGCTTCCATGAATAAAAGATAACTGAGAACTCTCCCAAGGCACTAAAACATGTTAAACCGAGAGCTTCCCCTTCACTGGACCTACTTCGCGATGAGATACATGAGAGCTCTTCGAAGACGATCAAACATGCTAAAACCGAGAGCTTGAGGGGGCTTCGCCCTCTGGAGCCCCACCATGTGCAAAAGAGACATTTGCTTCATGACAATGAGGATCATAGCTCTGTGAAATCATTCAAATAGGCTATAACCCGGCAGCTTTCGGGGGCTCCGCCGCCTGACCCCCGTAAGGGGGCTTTGCCTTCTGACCACATTATGACCTCTAAAGCGAGGGGTGCGCCAATTAACATCTTGCCCCGGCCCCATCCACTATCTACGCCACTGCATCCATCAACGTAGAATGTCCATACATCGAGCAGAGAAAGTTTTCAAGGGTATCAGACAAAATCGTTTGGTCAACAGTTAGAGCCTCTCCCAACTTGAATGCACCTGAATGCTTATCATTTGACCATGTTTTAATCAAATCGGCGGTATAAGCACATTCGGTGAAATACGTGTAATCCAGGCAATGCAGCATAAATACTGTTTGCCAAAGACGAGATGTCAATAGTACATCTGGTGGGCATTCTCAGTAATAGTGGTACATGGAACAGGTGTGCGTGTCCACTTCATATGGTCACATCTCAGTCTTGCCATGACAACTCTCGTTCATAACTTTGTAGATATAGCAGACCTCGCAAGAGCTAGGTATAAAGTGTGATTTCTATTTGTTGAAATACTCATCCCGCTAGCCATTCCATACCAAGAAAACCGGGAAAGTGTTGTCTTGAAGGACACTGATAACTAACACTTGTGGAAATCCAGGCAGTCTTTTGCCCATGCAACACCAACGCTCCCTCGTGTCTTCCGGGTCCGGGATGCCCTTTACTTCCTTCATCATTTGAGGCGCCTCAAGCCTGTAGCATATGAGTGGACTGACATCTGCAAAAGTAGCGTACGTTCCATACTAATTTAGCCAACCCCGCCCAATAGTGGATAGCAATGGGAATACTGTTCTGGACAAAAACATAGCATCTATCAGATTATACATCAACTGTAACCTCAGCTTTTTGATGGTCTTTCTCGTCGGAAAGTGTTCCTATTCTCAAGCTCACAAGGTTGACTGAATCAGGACCGAAGTTGTTTCCACTTTTCTATGTGAATGGGCTTTTCAAAGCATTTATATTTTTCTTTTCGTGGCATCGCGAAATTCCGCACACATTCAGCTCCTTGTCTCAACAGTAAGAGAGGCAGTGGCACCTTTACCTGATTTTGAAGGTTGCATATAGAACGTTTGTCATCATTCGTTTTCACTGAACGAGATGCTCTTTGCCGATTCAGTACGCACCATGTGCGAAAGCTCTGATGCGTCTCTGAGCATCAGATCTAGAAAGGGTGTCCCAAGGAGACAATGAGGGAGTTTTCAGGATTAGTTGTCAGGGCAAAAGAAGGCCTTTTAAATTCCACAAGTGTTTGTTATCAGTTTCTCAAGACAGTGTTTCCCAGGTTTCTTGCTCAGGAATGGCAAGTAGGTGAGTATGTTCATCGCAAGGAAATCGCACTTATACCTAGCCCCTGACAAGATCTGCTATATCGTCACGTTGTGAATGATACATGACAAGGACCCTTGTTGATCATATCTGCACGAAACCATATCTGAGTATTACAGGTTTCACACCTCTACATAGATATTGCTAGTTTACCATGTACATTTTAAAACACCCATCAGAAAACTCACATTTCTTCGCTATAATACGCACTAATTTGAAATCTGTGCTTTCACCTCGTTTGAAACTAACGACAAGGTTTGGGAAACCATTTCGTAATTTACGTTTTGTGGAGGGTTCCTTGAAAAAAAGTTTGTCGTCGGTGGCATGATTCAACAAACAATATTGTCCGCCACGAATGAAATGAATAATGCCAATTTTGTTCATCAGGGTCAAATCCGCACTTATTTGCACTGAAGTTTTTGGCATTTACCATACAAACAAGATGATATCCAAGGTTCCATATGTAATATGATTGCATTGGTGTTGGGACGAAATAACTTTGATTTATGATTTGTCATTTGCCAATAAAAAGTTGTGTAAATTGAATAAAAATCCAAAGATTTTTCAAGTTTGAACTTAATGATCTTGTTAAGTCCGATGATGAGTAACAACTTTAATGACTTTTTCGAAAACGTTATTTTTTGAACATAGTTAATTAAAACCGGACATCTACGTTAATTGGACAGACGGTAGCTGAAATTGCAATCATTTTGGGCAATAAGAATTTTGTTGTAGAGGGTAACTTAAGAGGCCAAATGCACGTATTTTTAACAATAAAATCTGACAAATGCTCAGATTCTGCCTCTGCTGCTAGGAGAACTCCCAGGAAGACGTTTCTGATATCCACCGGGATATGAGTGAAACCCTCAGTTGTTTATAACACAAAAACCCTTTGCCCTCCAAAAAAGAAGCTCTTATGGTTGAATGAAACCAAATAGTTCAGAACCAACCTTTACAACCGTTAATGGTTCTCCCAAGGTTGTTTTCTTAGAGGTCCTACAGACCCCCGAAATGGGAGGTTTCTGATGGGTTGCCTGAAGAACCATTTTTATTCAATTTATGAACCCATGTAAACAAAATTTTTATCCATATTCATGAATGACAGATTACAACTCTTTTCGAAGGTGCATATAACGATCCAATTATTAGGTTGTCAGAGAAACGCTAAAGGACATCGCCGGATAAGGACGAGAAGGAGGCCTCTATAATCATAAAGTTATATTTCACCATCGTTGAGTTGGGTTTTACAACTACTTTAACATGTACGCAATGTGTTTTTTATTCCCCAAGAATACATTTGTATCAAGAAAAAATGACCAAGTCTGAGAAAGTTCAGGGGCATGCTCTCTTCTGGAAAAACCAAAGCTTAGAGTATTCCTACCATTCCAATGACGCATTTATTACTTAAATGAAGAACAGGCAGAGTTGCATAGCTGCCTTTGTTATAGGGTCTTGTAATGACGTATATACATGCTTTTGTCCTTATAGCTACAAAGAGGCCCACACGAGGAGCCCTTAATAACAATACCCCAATACCATGAGCTTTTGCTACTGAGATTTGGATTATAGAACTGTCTTCACACAAAGCAGACTCTGGAATACAACACAATGGCCATACCAACGCGATTTATATCATGACAGCTAGCTAGCGCTATGAGCTAATAAAATCACATTCCCATGGCCATTTCAATAGCTTTCATTTTCACATTGTATTGACCAAATACATCCCCTGTATATTAGTATGATTTATGATACCAGGAAATGCATGGTCGGCTGTCGTTCACATGTGCCCATTAAAGGCTTCTGAACTAAGCCTTGGTAGATTAGCATACTTAACCTCACATAGTGTGTGGCATGGTATGTAGGTCATATGTTGTTGTTGTTTAGGCACTTCCATTTAGTGTTCAGAGGCACCCCCAGAAACAATGGCAAAAATGAAGGTCTTTCCCCCCCAGAACCAGAATGCCACGCATATATATGTTGCTAAATAGTATAACGCACTCCTTGCAAAGCGGTATCGTGGTTCTTGGGGGGAAAGGGTTCATTTTTTGAATTTCAGTTACCCATTGAAGCCTGTTTATAATTTTACATAAAACCGTCTTTATGGATTTATGTAACGTGGGATTTTTGAAAACTGGTAAAAGTTAACTTTGACTGTCGTTTAAAATGCGGAAGGTTTCAAGTTCATCTGGCCCCCTTTTGTTTTTTTTCATGAAACTACATAGGGGCGTCCTCCATTCCTTATCCGGGCGATGTCCTTTAGAAAATTTGTTAAATACGGAAATTGAGTCGGTCCACTTTAAAATACATTGCAAAAACTATAAAAGGGAAACACTTTTCTTCTCAGGTGTATGTAGCAAATATTAGAGGCAATATTGGGAATTATGAAGGAAAAAAATTGATAGCTTTCAATGGAACAAATTTTCATTATATTCAGCCGTAAGGCAAAAAAATATCAAAAAGTTGAAAAAATCACCACTTTTTGGCCTATAACTCAGGTACTTGCTTGCAATTTAATAGCGCAAATTTGATATCATCGAATAGATAATTTTATTTTTCTTTTTTTCAAAAATGTACCCAATTTGTTTATTTTTTCTTTATAGTGATCATTAGCGCTAAGAATAGCTATATTGGTGAAGACATGCAAATTTAGATGGTCCATTGACTCTCTGACGTCACGTTCAACCGCTCGCGACACTTAAGACTTTGTTTTTTTCATACGGCCCGCCAAGGGATGGCCTATACAAATATCATAACAAGACCTGGTAAAAAATCATGATTATGGCTTAGCTATCTCCCGGTTCTATTATGTATTTTGCCCTCCAACCACCCAACTAAGTACAGGTAATACAAAAAAAAAAAGTCCTCTTGTTCCAATTATTTTAATAATTAAGGTATCACCTGAGTTTTGCGCGATTTAAAACGGCCAAAAAAAAAAACAAAAAATTTTGCCGGCCCGTATTTTGAAATTCGCGAAAATGCGCGATTTTTAAAGTCAAAAATCGCGAAAATTCGCTTCCTTATGTTATGTTTGGCCCGCTAGTCAACCAGGAACACGAAAAAGTCTTTGCAAAAACATGCTCCACTTCCAAGTTGACATCCTATTTCTGACTTTTTTCATCGGCTGTAAAATTCAAGAAGCACATCTTATCACCTGTTATTTTTTTTCCTTAATTATTCCGAATAACTATTTGAATCAATGTATACGCCGCTGCCTCGGGCTGAGTCCTTGCAACATCACCGAGATAATTTACTTTCGGCACGTGGGATTCTGGAATCCCCAGCCCCGGATGACGTGATCGTGTGACGGGTTTTCCACTCTTGCCCCGGAATGAATGTCACATGGGGGAAGTTGTTGTTTCATCTCTTCCGCATCCCTACCGATTTCCCGTCCGGGAAAATCCTCCTACCGCGGCTAAGTGCGAATTTGTTTAATGCCGAAGAATTATCCCAAGGATAACTAATTATTGAACAAGACCCGATACCGCTAGTTGATAGCTTTTGATAGCATTCTCAATATTATTGTTTATGCACCGAGCGCAACCATACATGACACTTCACAATGGAAATAGGTCGGGTCATCTGTGTTCAACTAATCAAGGTTAGAGGTAGTGTTCTACGCTTAGGCTTTATTTATACTTTGGACTAATATTTTTGCCTTATTGGAATCTTTATGATTCATCAATTTTTGCCGACATTTGCCATCATAAGATTTAATGATAGTTTGTGTTTGTTTATGGCAAATTACATTTAAAAAGGTGGTTTTTTTTAACAAATCTGAAATTTCGCGATGGACCAACAAAATCGTGATAAACCCAAAATTCGCATTTTTCGCGTTTGCGCGATCGCGACAAAACTCCGGTGTTAAAAATTAATGACATTGGTATACCTCGCATACTAGGAAATTCATTTTACATTTTTCCTAAGGCAGCTTGAAACAAACTTTTGATTGGATGACAGCCACCCCATCACAGTGATAATTCTCAGTTCATTGACATGTAATGGATGATCTGACCCCCATGGTCTTGAGAGTACCATTATGTGTACCATGCCAATATAGCACAACCTATGAGTTACAATATGCTCAGTCAACCAAGGGCTCAGTCACAGTGGGTTGTACTTGGTACAATGCACCTACATGACCTGATCTTGTGTATTCTAGTATCATATATTATACACAAAACTCAGAGGGTGTGTTTTCTAAATACACTTGTGAATGAGCTATTGACTGTGCCATAGGAGTTGATACTTCATTGCCCCCTAGACTAGTTTGGGAACAAGCATTGTTTTAAAACTGTTTTTTTCCTGTAAGTTTTTGAATTTTGTAATCTTGGTGCAAATGGACTGTGGTTAAAATATTAGAATCTATTTGATTATAACTACCCACGGTGTTCCACATTGCTGAACATTCAATAACACAGAGGGGCACTCACCTATGAAACGGATATGGCTCTATAAAGTGGCGATTTTCAAATTGGTTATGCCTGAAACATAACTGTGGTTATATAATTCTCTAATACGAAGAGGGTTTCCTATTATCTCAAGTATTTACACTAACCTTTAAACTAACAATCCCTCGCTAAGCGATGGTTGTCTTTCTTAAATACTATTCTGTTTTTGTATTTTTTTTTTTCCTTAATTTTTCGATTTTCCTAGTGCCTGCCTTACAATTACTGAATGACTGCCACTGTGTTAGCAAGACTGCTGAGTTCTCAGGGAGCTGGAGTGACACTACACAAGGAAGAAAAAAACCGGTAGCAAACAAAATTGCCCATGTGCCAGCCGAAGAAAGTGGGAACTCATAACGCATGTTCCTTAGAAATTTTGAACATGAATTTGGATGAAGAGAAATACTTAAAGGTGGCGACTAGAGATTTTTGAGCCCCAAATATTGTGTCATACTAGTATTTTCATATAGATAGACACGTCAATAGAATTTTTTTAATCTGTATTTTGCTACAGAAACGTCTAAGAGAGAAAAAGGTGGATTTTGATTTGCTTATACTTCAATGTAAAACTAGGCTGAATTTTCGTATGTTGCTCCTATACAAAATTGAAAATCCCCATTGTGTATACCAAAGAAACATTTCTCAGCTTATCCTTTCAGATGGGCTATTTTTTATGGAAAGCTTTGCATCAGGGCAAAAATTCAGAGCTTTCGATTTTTTTAGGACACCTGTATGTAAACTCTAGTGCACCTTAAAGTGGGAAATTTGTGCCATCTCAGAGAGGAATGTTGCCATCCCAGCTCCAGGGAAATGTTGATTATGTTCCAGGGAAATATACTATAATTCTTTTTTCAGGCCAGCCCATACACACTGTATTGGCGGGAAAAATGCTCATTTTTAGGTCATCCGATGCATTCAGAAAGACCTTATGTCAGCGTGTCTTGTGTCCGTCTGTGTGTGTGTCAAACATTTAGTATCCACTTTTTGATTGACACTTTTTCGACCTTACCTGTACCTTTTAGTGGGGCAGTGATGGATCAAGTTTCATACTTATGTGCTTATAACATTGAGACCAGGTCTTATGTGGGTACAGTTTAAAGGAGGTCAAAGGTCATTCGGGGTCCTTAAGTCATTTATTGCCTAGTATAAACCTTTCAGTTGGCACTTCAATGGATCAAGTTCATCTTGGGATGCTTATACATTGAGACAATGGATCTTAGGTGGGGTAACCAGGCAGATGGGAAGGTCAAAGTTCATTACAGTTTCATTAGGGTCATTATATTGATCTCTTATTCTTTGAACCACATAATCAGGCGACCTACTTGGGACTGCTTTCCCTATTTTTTTATTTGTGGGCAAGTATTCAGCATTTTGACCCCCCTTTTTTGGGCTTAGTTAGAAACACATTGTTAAATCGCATTGCTTGAATTCCACCACCTTTTCTGTTTAGTCATTGTTCAACTAGATTTTCCTTGAGAATAAGCTATCACAAATTTGAGTTGATTTTGTGGTTTTGTGTTTAGTGAGCACTTTGCTTGTTTCCTCCACATCCTGGGGCCATTGTGCTGTCATTTCTGTCCAGTGGCGTAACCATTGGCCCCCGGACACAAACAAATTGGGAAGTTGACAAAAAAAGGAAAAAAAAGGAGAAGAGAAAAGAGAAAGAAAAAGAGGGAAAGAGAGGAAGGGGGGAAAGAAGAGGAAGAAGAGAAAGGGAGGGAATGGTTGCTCTGGTCCCCCCTTTCAGAATTTTGACGACTGGAAAAAATATGGGTCTATATACCTGGCAGCGAGGCGAGCGCGGCGAGCCGGAAAATTTGCGCCCGAAAACAGGAAACCTTCTTGTTCTTATCAAGCAAGCAGAATAATTCACTGCCTACATACAAATCGGCTTAGGGCTCTTTGCACACGCTCTTAATTGGGCCTGCGAATTTTATAATGCTAATCCAAGTAAATTACTGACGAACCACAAAAAAGCAAGGGGTACTTGCACAATCTGATTTTATATTTTTTTTTGTGATTTTCCTATGTAGACAATCATTGATAGCGCCTTTAAAGGTCCCAGGAAATGAGATGGATAAACCTAGTCAAATCTTTACGGGCATTCCCGTTCCAATAAACAGGGCCACAAAAAAAATACATACCAGTGACATCATAGTTAAAACTATTGATTTTCAGTCAGTGCCATGAATATTCACACGCAGTCACCTGGAATTTTCTATACTCTGAAATCACTAGTCAACTAATGATTGTCATCACCAACCCAAATATGATGCTGGTGTCCTCTCCTCTTCTCGAATGTTTCTCGCCCTCCTGTAGACTTGACCAACCACATCACTTCTATTATGCCTTTCCTGGGACCTTTAATAGGAAGTTTGAGCGTATGTACTGGACGTCACATTCTCACATCAAACTTCACGGTGGCTGCCCAATTCCGAATCCATTAAATTGACTGTTTTTGGTACATTTAGATTTTTTGAAAGTCCGCTATCTGTCCACAATACCCTATCCCTTTTCAATCTGTTTTTTTGTATTTACATCTTTCTCTCTCTCATCTCTCTCTCCCTCTCTCTCTCTCCCTCCCTCTCTCCGTCTCGAGCTCGATATCGTCGATCTCTCTCGAATTTCACTCCCAAAACAGCCTTTGCAACATCTTGACACTTTCATCAACACTTTTCCTGATTCACAGATTTATGTATTTTGTGTACTTTTCTTTTGTGTGATGTTTTTCCGAGTTCTTTGCAAGATTGTTGCACCTTATAAGAAAAATTTATTATAAATTGGTATCCAAACAACTGAAAATCCCAGCAGTGTATTGTAGGCATTAAGACTAATTTCAAAGAGGTAATTACTCAATATACTAATTTTCTTAAAAATGAAGATAAAAAAACAAAAAATAACATGCCGCGCCCATGCCCCCCCCAAAAAATGAAAACGAAAATGCCCAAATAGCACAAACCTAACGTGCTCTATGTGATTGGACAATTTAAAACATTTACTTCACATGTTTGTTTGTTTGTTTGTTTGTTTTTTTCTCTGAAGGTAAATACTACTGGTCAGTTCTACAGTTTCTTTCATCATGGTAAGCATCGTCATGGTGACAATAAAGAATATGAGTAAAAGAAAGCCATAATATTAGCAATTGATTTACCAGATATTATTTATAAGATACCTGCAATTTAGAAATTGTGTATAATAGAATAGGATTTTTTTTTTTTCAAAATAACTTGTCAAATCTATGTCAATTTTACTAAGACATTTTTGAAAAGTTTCCATGGGTCAAATGTAAATCAAATCAAATCACACTTGCCAAAAGAACCATCTTAGAGCAAAGGTTTGCCATGTTGTCTGTATTTAGAGATAACCGATATTTGTATCGGACATCGATCGGGGGCCGATTTTAGAAAATCGGATAGCCAATAGCCGCTGTACTGATGAAAGAAAGGGACAAGCAAAATAGGTTTTTTTACAGTTTTTAGTAGAACACGGAAACAAGCTGCTCAACCTTAACCTTAGCCCCAAAATTCCTCATGAACTTTAGCCAATGTGAACCGCACACAGATTTATTATTATAATCATCGTTGCCAATTCCTAAGTTTCTTATATCAATCGTTGGCCAATTATAAGTTTTAAAAATGGAACCCATTGCAATATGGGGCAATCATTGGATCGTATCGTGGATCGGCCGATACTATAAAAAGGATATTGGCCATCGGATCGGCCGAGGAAACCCTGGATCGGCCTATGTGGCTGCAGCTAGGGGCCTAAAAAAATTGTTCGTTTTGCCATAACAAAAGAAAAAATTAGGGTCTCAGCTGTTTTAGATTTTCTCAGTGTTTTACTCTAAATGAATACATCATGCTACAAAAAATTTTTTTCAATGACATAGCAGAAAGAAGGTAAAGCAAATCAGTGTGTTGTGAGACATGTGGAAATGGATTCAAGAGAGTTGGCACAAAGATGAAAAGGGTTACCCCAAGCTTGGCAAGAGATTTTTTGTGTGCGGAAGATGTGAAAAAAGAGCTGAAGGGATGGGGACCCTGGTGAAAAGTTATGTGCTGCCGGTGGAGTCGTGAAAGAGTTCTTGTACATTGGGGAAAGGGAAATTTAATGGCTGGTGGTTTGAGACGTGACAGCTAGATAGGGTGAAGTTAAGGAATGTGGGGAGTTGCTACATTGAAAGTTTCATTGATGAGATCAGTGGTGCTGTACCGGAGTCGGAGAGACATGGTGTCTGAGCAAAATGCATGGGATTTTGAGACCAGATTGAGAGAGCAATGTTATAGCGATTTTGGTGTTAAGTTGAGGCTAGTAAGAAAATGAGGACTTGATGCAGATGTTGGGTTTGAAAGAGTATGAACCGGTTGGTGAAGCGTGTCAAGTGCAAGGTTGGCAATACTGCTCACCGGCCCACCCATCATCTGCCTGTTTTTATCCAAAATATTCTGTACATATAGGGCGAAATACTTTTCTCTGTCATGATGATATACATGTAGTGGTGTCTTGCCGTAATTCCGTGGTGCTGGTGTTGCCGATCGTGAGTGGCGAAACTGACGAAAGCTGTTCAGTTAGACCGATAAACCACCCTAGCCAGACAAGAATGCCTCATTTAACATCACCCCTGAATCAACAGGTACAGTCATCATGCTGGTTATCTGTTTATACTTGCAGTTTACTCTACTCAAACTCTGATTCAAATTTTGACCATAGTTCTGTTGCAACAAAGATTTAGGCATAATAAAAGGCTATACATGTGTGTTCGTACAAGTTCAATAGTAGTAGAAAAATTTTGTGTATACCTGCCATTGCACACAAAAACATCTGTTATTACTGACTCATTAATTACCAATTGGAACTACCTGCCTATCTATTTGCATCTATAAGCACTAGTTTTGATTGGTTACTTGGGAAGGTAATATCATGTAATGAGCAAGCGAATACTGTAAACATGGTGGTATGGTTTCACAGAGATTAGAAGCACGCCTCTTTCTTTTGATTGGTTACTCATCGGAGCTTGTCCCCGAGCTGGTAGAACTAAAAAGATCTACCTACGTGCAATCGCTTCTGGAGAGCTAATGGTGCCATCCAGCACTTGACGTCAGGAAAGGGCATCCGTTCATTACCTCTTGTCCAATAATCCCCAACACAGTATTGCTGTTACTGTGAGGTGAATCCGGCCACCCTGTTAGCGTGGACAAACCAGATTTAAACTTTGGTTTTACTAACTTTAACTAACTACTGGCCCATAACAAATCTAATACAAAATAGCTGATTTTTTAACATATTGTATGATTCTTCTCTTTTTAGTGACCTCTTAACACACGTGAAGAGAAATGATTGGAAATCACAGCTCTGGAGCATTTCCTGGAAGATAAAGGTATGACTTTCATCAGGTAAAATATCAAAATAATCTTCCCCTTCTGAATAAACTCCCTGCATTTTTATGTCGGCCTGCAGGAATTGCAGGAGCATACTAACCCGGTGTTATGTATGTTGTGTATGTTAAAGTTTTTGCTTAACCTTTTTCAAATGCTTGTGCATGAACACCTCAACTCCAATTGCCCGTGCATGGACACCTTAAACTTTAATTGCTTTTACCTACAGTATTCTAGTTCCTGCCAGTATGCCAGTATGCTAGTATTTACTGTGTGGAAAGTAGCCATTGTTTGATGTTCGTTTAAGCTTGTTCAAACACTACCCTTTGTCATGGTGGAGCACTGGACTTTCCAGACACACTGGTTAGGCATGGTTTGCAAGGGAAATTGTAAGTGAACAATGACCCGTAATAAACGACACTTTTTTGTGTCGCCTTCCCCTAAGGCGGAAGACACATAGGGATACTTTGTCCACTGTAGTCTGTTGTTGTTGATGTTGTTGTTGTTCTGTTGTTGTTGTTGTTGTTGTGAAAAGGGTTAACATTTGCTGTAAATATCCGCATACTTTGAATGGATTTAAACCAAACTTCAGTCATCGATGCAACATTTGGATCCCTCATAAATTTTAATGAGGTTCAAGGTCCATCCCACGGTCACAGGTCATGTGAGGTCAAGTTGTAAATGTAAAATGACCTAAATAATTAAAGTTGAGTTCAATTGTAACCAAATTGAATCATAGGTTCAACATTGGGTCCCCTCATTGGTAATGAGGTCAAAGGTCACATGCCAAGTCAAATTGAACCTAATCGTTAAAACGCGACGGCAGGTGACACATTAAGCGGTCCGAGGACCGATGTCTTTTTTTAAAAATGTTACACCTCTGGATCGTTTATTACAGACAATGGTATTTCTGTTTAGGCTTCCATCTGTATCCATAATATCACTGGCCTTTCATCAATGCGTTAATGCTTGCTTGCTTTTCTTTTTGGTAGGTATTACGTGGCTGCCATTTGCACACTAACAGGGATGATCCATGGGCGGTTGCTAAGCGAGAGCACAGTCGAACAACAGATCGAGAGGCTTGTAGTCAGTCCCTCTGCACTGCTGCAAACATCACGGGATGGTAGACAAGCTTGTATTCTACAATAGTTTATGTTACTGGTAGAGACCAGCGGTGTTAATATGAAGAATGTTCCTGAGAGGATACCACCATATAGTATTCTAAATCACTTTATGATTCAGATAACCGTAACGGCAATCATAAGCCTGGCCTTTGTCAATGACCGCAAATGGTCCTGAGTAATGCCACACTTTTTGTTAAACCAATGACAAAGTCGAATATGTGCATTGTTCTCCCATTCTTGTTCCTCCTGGTTTCGCAGTTTTCTCCATCTTGGCTGTGGGGTGAAACAATTTCAAATTTCCAAGGTGAAATTGGAAAGCCTGATTCAAGCTCCACTCCACTAGGCTAGGCAACATTTGATGTAAGACTCCCAGAAGAACAGGCTCCAATGGAGACAATGGCGGACAAAATAATTGTTTCTGTTTAAAATGTGCAAATAGCACTTGGAAAGTTGTGATTACAAAAATTTGCCAAAATCAATTAATTTTTATTCAAAATGACAAAGAGCTTGGCACTTTGGAAAATAGTGCTCCCTCAAGATTTTTCAAAATCGATTTTTTGGCAATGGTTGTAAGAAGGCGTTTTAATACAAAAGCCTCTCACCCGAATGATTAAGACCAATCAGCCTCCTTATGGGTACACAAGAACCGATTTTATATAATTTAGCCAATCGCCGGCGACCGTTAAATTCGCAGACGAGACGAAAATGGCGTTTAACACAAGACACGCATCGTATGCATTTTTCCCACGCTATACATACTGTTTGATCGGTCCTATAACCGTTGTGGTTTGAATATCAGTGAGTCGAGTCAAAAATATGATGTATATACACATTTGTTGATTAAAGTTATTGAAACTTCAAAGTTGGCCTACAAATTACCTGGATGGTCTTTTATCCTCATATCAATGTCCCTATCCGTTTGGGGTATGTTATTTTTATGTGGTAAAATATATCTCGGTTTTCCTATGGCCTAGGCATCATTTAAGAAGTCAATTGACGAAATTTCCTATTTTGTGAAAATGGCCAGTGCCGCCGCTTTAAAACAAACTAATTCCTAATTCACTATAGCTTGGGGTAATTGAGAAAAATATGACACTTTTCCTTTTTGATACCAAAATCTCCATTTGAAGAGTACAGTGGGGGGAAGAGTTGTTGATCAGGTCCACGGCACCTTTAAACTTCATGCACACTTTTTATCCCTTAGTACAGTTATAGGTACATTGCAGTGCAAATGGATTGGTTCAAAACACCCTCTGGATTTGGAAAACGTGCCCCATTTAGTCGTTCAATATTTAAAGGTCCTGGGTCATATGCTTAAAATACCTATAATAAACCTAAAAAGGGGTTTATTTACTTGCGTATTAGCATTACGGCAATTCTCATGAACTAACTGTGAAACGTCTTTGATCAATCTGGGTATAAAGTCATAGGGTTCTAACAGAAATTCCAAACGAAATACTGTTCACATGGCCGTGTGACCCGCGCATGACTTTTTAGTAGGCTATCATGCCTATGTGTCAGAACGTCATGTGGAACCTTAGCCGATGTGCACAATTTCCCGAATGCCTAGTTTTACTTTTTGCGGTATGCGTCATGTTCGTATAAAATACAAGGCTCGTTTGTTGTGTTTGTATGGCAATTTTTGCTTTTTTTTGTCTCGCCTGAACTTTGGTCGGCAAGCCTTAGTAATCACTTTTCTGTTCTGCTGTCTTTCTGTCGTCTGTCTGTTCCTGTCTGTCATGCTGTATGTGTGCCTGACGTCCGTGTTCATGGGTTTGTGTACGATTTATCTGAGTTCCGTAAGGTCTAATGATGAGTAAACTTGGGGAAGAAACAGGGTCCAACACGAGTTTCTCGACCTGATAGATTTTGGGCTAAAATATGCTAATTAATATCTACTTTGGCAGAATTAACGAAAATTTTCCCCGCAAGGCTTGTGTACAGTTTCTGGAGTTCCAAAAAAAAAAAAAAAAAAAAAAAATACGGCGTATGATGATGTAACTTGGTGGAGAGGGAGCGGGGTGGTGATTGCTCGCACTGATTAGATTTCGGGCATATTTGGGCAAATTAAGTATGAAATGAGCGAATTAATATGGCAAAAACAGCGTAATTGCTATAATTTGAACGACAATTGGATCCGGAAAATTCCTGCTCGTGCAATGAAGCGATCATGGTGCGCATCCTTTTTTCCAATTTGAGCGGTGTGATACAAGCGGCTTAGGTATGCAAATGAGCTAATTAATTAAATATGCGTAATTACTGTATCCTCTGCTCTGAAACCGTACATCGGATAGGCAAAATTCCTTCGTTGCATGAAAAATACTTATGCCGTTGCATGTTTGGGGTGAATCATAATGGGTCAAAGTGCATGTGGGGGCCGATTAAAGTGGCATTTTTTGATACAATTGATCTAATTAAATATGCATATTGCTGTATCACTGAAATGGTACATTGGATAATGGCAAAATTCCTTTGTCTACATAGACTTCAATGCCGTACGATCTTTTGTATGAATCACATTGCGGCCCCCACCCAAAGTGCAAGTGGATCAAATAAAGGTGCATTGTTTGATTGCCATTGATCTAATTAATAATGCGTAATTGCTGTTCGCTTGAATGGTACATTGGATATGCAAAATCCCTTCGCGACATGAGACCCCGTAAAATTATATGTGTACATCTTTTTGTGTTGAATAATAATTGTGGTCAAAATGCATTTGGGCCACTTAAAGGGGCATTGTTGATTATTTTAAATTGCAACTAATGCTAAATGCTTGGTCCATTTCAACCAAATTTTCTCAGGTTGTCAATGGTCAGTGTGAAATACTAACACCTTCAAAAAGAAATTTGATCATGAGTTTTGTTTACCCTTTACAATAAATTAGGTCAGCATGTTTATTTGGCAGTATATGGCTGGTGTGCTTTGGTTGGTGTACAAAAACGGTGTACAACCAAGAAAACTTTCAAAAAAAGGGGGGGTACACCACCACAACAAAGGTTTAACATCAATATATATAGCCAGATCATGCCCATAATTGTTCAATTGAAATGTTTTTCTCACCTCTGGTCAGTCTTATGGTTTGCCAGCCTGTTTACATTTCTTGGAAAATGTAAATACGCAAAATTGTGCATTTTTTTTTTTCCCCCACCGCTTTCTGGACCGCCCCGTACGACTCAATTTAAATGTGGGCACATGATTTTTTTCAAAAATGTGTTGCCAATTGAATAAATTTCATAATTTTTACTAAAATTTAGTGAATTTAGGGATTTTGCATGACTTTTCATGATTAATCTATCTAACAATGGAAAATTTTTTGTGGCCCTGGGGGTGGTTTCAAATGAAAGAGCAAAGAATAAGAATACTAAAATGCAAACACCCGGGGGTGCTAACTCCTAACCTCTCTTGGTTAGGATTATGTTTGTGAATTTCAAGATTTATATCTCCCAAACGGAAGATTTTGTGACCTCTATGGTGGTATCAAATGAAAGAATTGAGAATTATAGAATAACTATCAATGCAAAGGGGGACGGGTTGGCCGCAGCGTATCTTCCCTCGACTTTCACCAATGAGGTCTCGTGTTCAATCCCGGCAGGGCTGGTTCTCGGTGGCTTTATGTGAATTTTGTTTCTCTATCCAATCTCGTTCCCGCAGGTTTTCTCCGGGTACTCCGGTTTTCCTCCTGCCTTCTAAAATCGACCTCTTGGCAATAAATCGGTTCTGTTCTGGTATTATTGGTTCTCT
>JAMKCH010018477.1:0-36277 GCA_023653785.1 Ophioderma brevispina
TTGAGGTCTCTACTAGAATTTGATTGGTAAGTAAACAGTCTTGAATTCTTGAATTTGGTTGGATTATCTTCTCTTACGATATCATAGCGTTTGAATAATTATAATCAACATGAGAATAAGATGTGTAATTTGTTTCAAGTATTACAGATTTTACAGCTCGTTGAAAACTCCTTATACCTTTAATGCTTACGACCTTTAGATTTCAGATTTATGCGGGTACAGATGCATAAGAGACATAATGCCTAACTTTCCACGCAAGAAGCACGCATCCCGATACCTTCTTGAAGATGGGCATTATGTCTCCTATGGATCTGCATCCAGATAAACCTGAAATCTAAAGGTCGTTACATCAATCTCGTATATGCATTGTGATCCGGAAATTGTACCTAAATAATGTTATATCTCTAACGTCCCTTAACTGCATTTAAATGCACTTTTGAAACAAAAATCAAGGAGCGGACCCCTGCCTTGTTTAAGGGGGAAATTGCTCTTAATGTAACAACAAAAATAACACTACCTCCCTTTTTTGCGGTGATCGTCAGCTTTTACTCTAGGGACGTTAGGGATATAAGCCTATATACACAAATACGTGGCTTTTGTTTTATATATAATACATGTAAAAGAGTAAGTCTATATTGCTGGGACTTGAAAAAAGTTCACTTTGGGATATGCAGAGATTTGGTGGGAAGATATGGGATTGGAAAGGGTGCCCTTAATTAAAATTTGACAAGGTGAGATTTTCACGTATACTCATTTCAAACAGCCTATACAGTTGTTAAGTTAACAAACAACTCAAAGGAATATATATTGTTTTATATGAAACTAAAACGGTTTTAGTTTTACTTTCCAGGGCAGTGAAATTAACAAAGTGGCTTATAGGAACTGGATATACAAAAATACTCACAAAATTAAAACCAGTTGTTGCAATCATTTAGAATTGTTAACATAGGTTTGTTTTGTGGTTTTATGTAGAACTAGGGGCAAAACAGAAGAGGTTATAACAGCCACTGGATCTCAGAATGTCACTAATATCCCCTGGTAATACCCCAATTGGAATTTTCAACAAAGGTTTGTTTTATGGTCTTCTGTAGAACTAGGGGCAAAACAGAAGAAGTTATGATCACCACTGGATCTCACAATGTCACTTAATATCCCCTGGTAATCCCTCAATTGGAATTTTCAGCATATGATTGTATAGTAGTCTTATGTAGAACTAGGGACAAAACAGAAGAGATTATGATCACTACCAGAAGCTACCAGATCTTTAAATGGCACTTTTAATGATAATTTTAATAACTACACACGCTGTTAAGTAAAATCATATACTCAACCATGCGTATTAAAGGTCTAATCGATTGTGACTAAGATTTTACTCTACGGCCTGTTTCAATCATAGATAAGTCAAAAGCAAATTAAAACAAATATATACTAACGTGCTCCATATCCGATATTCTCTCTCCACATGATCTAGAACACTCTGACCATTCAATATGGGATTGGCTGAAATCAGCCTCTGGGCAAAACTTTCATAACTAGATTTCTATGATTGCTTTTCACTAGAAAAAATACGGTTCTTGACATACTTTTTAGATATTTTACTCCAGTTGACTAGTTTCAACAAAACATTAAACGTATGAGCACTACAGGCGAATATTGTCATTCGGATTTCAAATTGTTTTTAAAACGTTTAACCAAATCTAAATTGTGTATTTTCATTACTGTAATCGGAATTAACATGACTAATGTATTCATGCATTCAATAGTCCAAATAAGGCTAATTGTGGTGAGTTTTGAGATTTTGGGTAGCTCTCTCAAAACCTAACCGACTCAGGTGTTCTAACCTATTCAGAATCTACCAAGGTTGACAAGGAAGTTCAGCAACGTATTTACTCTAATAGTGCATGTCTCTTTTCAATGACACTGATATATAATTGCTTTGATGAACATATCTTTCAGGGTTTTATCTACATCTGATTTAGAAATGTTTAATTTGTTGTTCAAATTAAACTACGATTCCAAGTTCCTGTTAGGAAGACAAATAAACGACACGATCAAAAAGTGTATATGTTTTTAATTGGATTGAAATCTATGGGGAGGAAAATGTATTATTAAGTCAGATTGGAAAGTGAGTACCAAATCGACATGGAATAAGAAAAAAACCCATCAAGAGGTCATGGCCTTATACAACCAAGCAGCAAAAAATAAAGGTATCTAAATGAGGCCAGACATTTCAAGTATAAGGCTTACATAAGGATAGGGAAAACTCTTTACCTACTCATAGGTATTGTATTTTGTATATTTTTTTTCCGAAGAAGGAGAATGAACCAGATTGGATGATTACATGCAGCATTTGGTCTTGTCAGGTGGCATTGAGCGTATCAGGCTGTTTTTTTCTTTCGCATACGCAAGATCCGTTGGATTTTTCGTTGTATTGATGAAAATCAAAGCACAGCAAGGTTCGTTTGGACAAAAGCCCATAAATGATACTCAACCATTATGAGCCATGATTATCCGGGATGGAACCAATAATACTAGGATGTGTGCGGAAATTCCTCTAGTATTACTACCTTTGGAGCTTTGGAGCTTTGTGATAATTTGCTGTAAATTTGAGATTGTATTCTATTTCTATATATTTCTATTAGTATTTTCTAAAAGTGATATACTATATTAAAGAATTTTGAAACGACTTTATATAAAAAATAATGAAACGTTTTAACCGGGGTAGCTTAAAAACTATTAAAACTACATTCCTTAATACTCTGGGAACAGGGATTAAATGCCCAGGGTCATTTTTGTGAGCGTTAGAATACGCTTTAGTGTACATATATCTTGGTTAAAAAGTACCTCCTGAAGTTTGGATACAATAGGATCTACTCCCTCAACTCGAAATCATTATTACTCCAAACATTAGAGAAATAAACATATTTCTTGAAACATTTAAGCAACATCTTCAGTGAAAATTGATTGTTACTTGAACCAAGCTTCAAGTAATTTGGTAAGTGTGATTGTATATTTTTGGAGAGTATAACAGAGCTTACCCTACATACATAAAACACATGCGCGCGAAAGCTTGCCTGACATACACACATACGCGTGCACGCGCGAATACACACACAAATACCATACAAACTGTCACAGTAACTCACACGCACATGCACACGCGCCCGCACACCAACGCATGTACAATTAAGATTTAATGCAACAAATTTCTCTAAATTTGCACTTGATTGGTTGTAGAACACCAACCGAGAACATTTGGACAAACTAGTATAAAAGAAAACCGAAACCCTAAGTATTGCTGTCATAACTGGCCCTATTGGGTGATTGCACGGGAGCTCGATAGGTTAACTCGGCCAGACATCTCTTCCAAAACAACGCAGGCATAAAGAGAATACGAAGGAATCACCTGCAGAAATACCAGAAATGATCAGGTGAACCAGGTGCAGTTATTTGTATTGTATTCCATTTTTCGCATGCTTGGATCTGGAGGGCAAAGTCCATTCTACATAATTTACCTTCAGTGAAAGGACCCTAAAGAGAACCATGCTTGGATTTTCTGTCGTGTGCACGACAGGAAAAGTTATCTTTTTATTACATAAAGACGGTGCTTTCGGCTTAGTCATCTGAGATGTGGTTCAATACATCGGTAAGCATTAAAAATATGTAAAACCTCCGGTTTCGAAAGAAACAATCGGGAGTGCATATTTCTTGAAAAGTCCTCGAGTCGCTTTTTCTCTACATATTCTGATCCACCTGTGTTTCGCTGTTTCGATGAAAAAGTAATACTGGAAATATATGATTTAATGTAATTTAACATGTCTTTCGTAAAATAGAAAACTACATTTATATCTTTAGTAAAAAATAACAGTATCCATTTTTAAATGCCGTTGGTCAGCATGACGGACTACACTACATCGTTCTTTTATATATTTATTCTTCTTCTTTCCTTTACGTTTTGAACGCTTACGCGGGACCCGGACAAAATAAACTGGTAATCGTCTGGATTATTGAGATGAAATCTCCAGTTGTAAACCGTATTGAATAATTTATGACCCGCTAATTTGCTGTTAAATAAAACATTTTCAGAATAAATTGGCAGAGGGTAATAAAATAACCTGTAACTTCACTGGGAATCTCACATTTGAGCAATACTCAAGTCAACTGCTAATGGAAAGTGGGCGATATATTTTGATATATTGTTTTAAGTACAAAAAGTTTCTTTTAGTTCATTACTTGATTAATAGACAGAAAATACAGGTATATTGCTAAAGTACAAAATTATTATTGTGGCTCTCGTTATACCTCAAATTTCCCATGTGTAGGTACAAATCAAGATTTTTGTTTGTTTGAAGAGTTGCATGGTATGTTTTCCCCAATCAAGTGCTTTCGTGTCCACAACCTCTTAAAATAAAAGTTAGATCCCTCCGGCAATGTAGGGACATAAACACATTAAGTTTTGGCTATCAATTGCATAAACATAACAAACAAGATGTTTCATTTATTGAATATTAATATTTTTGGTGGAACATAACAACCCTTGTTAATAATAATTTATTGTCTTCAATTTTAGCGATTAATAGTGATTTTACATATTAGATTATCTAATGTATATCGTCGTGGTCACGACATAGTGTCGAATCTGATTTTTGGTCACATGAGATAGATGATTCTGTTGCATTTTAGGACTCTTGAATTGTACCCAAAAATAAAGTGAAATACAATCTCCTAACCAAAATAGCCGGAGTCGAATAACACCCATTAGTATAAAATGGGCTTTCCAAACAATCGAAATACGTATTCGATAGCTTTGCGGTCCAAATATCGCAAAGCACACAGATAAATGTGAAAACGAATACGTATTCAGCTGCAGGACAAAGATTGCTACTTCAGTGATCAAAATCGTAATAGGTCTATCAAGATTTAGGCAATCGGTGGATTTGCAATTTACCTTTTATACTCATGAGGGCTGTCCATGTTATTTACCTTTTAACTTATTGTGTTGTTTTAATTATGTTACTTGTACTTATGGAAACCTACGGTCTGGGCGTAGTGAAAAAAGAATTATCACGTTTGTAGTTTTAAAAATTTGTACAAATTCACCAAATTTATAGATTTTTTGGGTGGGGGTTATAGTGACATTAACCAGCGCTATTACAAAGCGGGAGGAGTTACCACCCCAGGTAAACTTTCCCTGGTACGCAAACAACGTTAAATAAAACGTTCGTTAGTCTCCCAATAATTATCCTTCTGCTAATTTTGGCGACGAAACAAATGTGAACGTAGCACCCTCACCGGGTTAGCCTCAGAAAGTCGATTGGTGGTGGTTCTACTACCTCTAATATACCCATTTTGAAAAGCAGCATTCTGATGGGTACAGTTTACTGACCAATTATTTTCTGCTGGCCCAGGATTCCGCAATCCGAGCCTGCTATGTGCATTTGTCTTATTCATTTATTTTCATTAATCGCCATACAAAATACACATAAATAAGAAATATTAACCTAACAAACAACACTATAAAAGTCAGTAGTTTTTTAGTACATGGTTAATAAATAGAAAATTTGTAGCATCTATGGGCTCATAATGTATCTCGGCGGGAATAAAATAAAAATAATGGGAGCATTATTAGTTTTTCCGACCTCGTCCACATTATTCGCCATTAAATTTATACTGCATTAACACTTTAGTTATAGTTCATTTGTTAAATATTGTGCACTGTTGGCTCTAAAATTATATGTTGCATTAAAAACTAGTCATTTTCCATATCATTGGGCCAAAACCGCATGAAAATCCAAGATTCCTACCTTTTTGATGCAAATTTCATTTGTTCATTTGATATACTTGATTGTGATGTCTGTGGAAATGAACCACTTGGCCAACTGTGAACTTTGGGTCATTGTGGACGCCATACTAGGTTACGTTGGGAAGCAGTAGAACACTGGACCACATGCTCTCAACGGTAGGGTTTGGTTTTTTGGTTTTATTGTACCAACATCGAAATCATCTATGCGTTATAATAATGAATTCGGGGTGTTTACCACCTCATCCCTTAGTAAACCGTCGTTACAAAAATAGACTTGTAAACATATTGCGAAAGTTTGATTTTCTTTGATGTTAACTTTATATTCTGGCCAAACTAAATAATTACTAATATATAACATCATTGAAAAAAAACTCGCTTTCAGGAACAATTTGATATTTTCTTTGGGACATGTTTGTATAGCGTTAGTGCCCCTCTAAATTGTTTAGATTATGTAGATTTTATTGAGTATATTTACCATTTAATTGTTAATTCGCTTCAAGTTTTCGTAGTATATTTTAAGGTGTACATTACTTTAAAAGAAGGAAACTATATAATGTAATGAGATAATTGAAAGAAAAACGAGGAAAATAGACACTTGATATCCTCCAAAATAGTTTGCGTTAATGAAACATTCCAGTTACATTTGAAATATTTTATGGCTCCAATTTTTGAACAGTTCTAGCAATATTTATTGTGTTACAACATGCACACTATTTATTACTTTTATTAAACATACACTATACAAGGTGGTTCCTCTAACGTATTTACTCTGAAAATTTATGTTTTTCTGCAAAAATGAGTTCAAACAGATGGCGAGAAATTAAGATATTACTTTTAAGGAGCCAAATTTGTAAGGGTTGTAGTTTTCTCATTCTTTGGGTCATCGTGGTCAGTCTGCGCTTTAATTTACAAAGAATGATAATGCACAGTGAATGTTTCCATTTTAACGCTTTATGGAAGTACATTTGTATAAAAATTTGGCACTGTTTGTAGGCATAAACACAATCCAAAAGACATCGTCATCGTCGTCATCATAATTAGACATCGTCAGCATCGTCGTCGTCGTCATCGTCATCATCATCATCTCATTCATCATCATCTTCATCAAGTAGCATCATGGTCGTCGTCAAGCTCGATGTTCCTTATTTCATCGTTTTGCCACCACCATCATCAACAACCATGTTATTCTTATCATCGTGGTATCATCGGCATCATCAGTATTAATATAGTAAAAACCGTAGCTAATAGTAATCTCACCATACCACACATTAGAAATCAATGGTTTCCTGAAGTCGAATACGTATTGACTCCTTAGACGAGCACAGAGAATCAACATTTGGGGTTTGACAACCAATCGAACCAATGCAGTGGCCAGTTTATAAGAAAACATTTGTTTTTGGGATTTTATACTGTCGCAATTTAGTAACCGTCAGTCTTTAACCATCCACCACTCTTAAAAATAGCATTCCTTTTATTCATTTAATTACACGCTTCCATTTAAAGTAACGTCAAACCTTTACAAACGCCCGTTTTTCTCAGAACGAGCATTATGTTGATTCGACACTATGCAGAACCCACGACGATTATGTATCCTGTTGAGGTAAAGGCGCAATTGCAATAGATAGATGTTGTAATTCCCTCGAAAGTTTGTAGATTTGTTCGATTTTGCACAAATAAATAAAAAAACAGAATCTGGTGAATGTATCTCTGCCCAAGATCCTTTGTCTTTTGTAAAATCGTTTCACTGACCATTATCTAGATAATAGTCAAAGTATAACCGTCTTTACTAAAAATAATATGCAGTGCACGCACTTTCGACAAAAGAAAAAGGGCTTAGTACCAAGATAACATTCACTAGATCCCTCCTGGGTCTTTATTGATTAGTGCAAAACGCTTCCTGGTCGGCACGTGATACATTTCCATGCTAAGTATGGCCTTTAAGAAAATACTTGCCTCGCAAATAAAAAAAGGGTTAATATTGCTATTTTAATCAATTCAACCCATATTAAAAGACCAATATTCAAAGAAAACACTTATTATTCCGCGAAAGTTCAACTTACGTGAATATGAACCATGGATTTCCCCAAGTTCACTCATGACCTTCACACAAGGAGCAACTAATTTTCTGAAAATTACCATCGTTCACAAAATTTCATCTCGAATGGTACCATTAAACCTAAATAACGGCATATCTGATTTTAAAGGGGTTCCATTATGGTTTAAGTGCATCTTGAACGCCCATTTTAAGAAAACTAGAGGCAGCCAGTCACAGTAAGCTCCTTATGCCCCATTTGAAGGTCAAATCATGTAGGCTTATCGCTTATCTGCGTAATTTAAAGGCAAACGAGAATTCCCCCACAAATTCCGCTCAGAAGAGGTTAGGGTTAATTAGTCTTTTTTTGTCATTATTTTATAAAATTATTATTAAGTAAGGATTTTTTTTAATTCATTTACGAAATTAACCACATCACAAGTTTCTTAGTTTTTTTTTTCTCACTCAGTGCTGTGAGATTTTGTGGTCTAAGGGGTAGTAGGCCTACTATACGGGGAAAAGGTGCTATTATTAACTTAACGCCAATTCCCGGGAGTGGGAACAAGGAACGAAGGAAAGAGGGGAAGAAGTAAAGTCGCAAATTCGGGTTGTTGGTTCTCGAAACAAGGAAGGGACCCAGGGACGGGGATACCAAGCTACGACGGTGCGGTGCCTGTGTGGGCGGCCCCGGCCCAGCGTGTTTGTGCCCATGTATCTTCGTTGATGCGCAATCGTCACCGGGAGACTTTTTTGCCAGGTGTACCTATATTGCATTTTTTCTCACTCAGTGCCTGTGTGAGATGTGGTCTACGGGTTAATACTTTTAATATAATTAATATGGTCGTAGCGCTTCACCTTAATATTTACGCGACAAGACCACGTTTGTGTTTCGTCGCCATTGTTGTTTTCCCACAAGCCTCTTAGCTTTCAGGGACGCGAAAATGTCAAATTTTATCCCAGTTTAGGGATGGTCTTGGTAAGGTATATTATTCACGTACATCCAGTATCATTTTAATGCTATTGTCGTATCACTCGGAAGGAGTAGAATGTTGCTGATATTTGGCCACAGCAACAGTCAATACCGAGTTTCTAATCAGACCCACTCAAAATCGTGACTGAAATACTGAAGGAATTTTAAATGATACTCTGTGATTATTGTTTCTCAAGTTTTTTAGGCAATACTCGCCAGGTATGGGTGTGGCGTGGTTGTTTTGAAGGAGTTTTTACACGAGGACATTTACAGAAAGCCAAAGCGCCCACATTTTTTTTCGAACCCGGTTTTTCCATACATGGAAAGTGATTAACAGTGTATTAGATCACACCTGAAGTGAGTGAGCTCAATATGCCGTCGTTATGTAATAAGATCATTAAGATGATGCTATGGTATATTCTGTCGTGCACGTGCGACAAAAAATCAAAGTACGCTTTTATATGGGGACGTACGATAGCGGGCAAGTTGAAAATATATTTTTTTTGGTTTTCCTTTTTACTTGTGTGTCCAATAAACCTTCGAAACGTTCTCGGTAGGTGGTCTACAACCGATCAAATGCAAATTGAGAGAAATTTGTATCCTCAAGAATCTCCTCATGTCCCTTTAATAATATTCGTTGACCCCATTCTGCCTCCTGTCCAGTCCACATTGGCAATATAGAGCGACATTTTAATATTAATAATATTTGAAAGATTACAATACGGTAGTGTGTGGATTTCAGACGACCCATATAATTATTGTGAAAGAAAATACAGAAATTGGCTACAAATTAAAGACATTAGTGATTTATCCGAAAGTGTCAAAATATTTGAAATTTGCAGGAATAGCTTTTAAAGGTGCAATGAGAGATTTCACATATCAGGTATCCCTAAAAAATCGAAAGTGCTGATTTTTGCCCTGAACTAAAGCTTTCCATTAAAAATATCCCCATCTGAAAAGATTAAGCTGAGAAATGTTTCTTTGGAACAAAATTGTGAAATTTCTAATTTCGTATAGGAGCAAATACGAAATTCAGCCTATGTTTTATATTGAAATGTAAGCAAATCAAAATCGCCTTTTTTCTCTCTTTTAAGACATTTCTGTAGCCAAATACAAGGTAAGAAATCTATTGAGTGTCTAATCTATATGAAATTACTATTATGACACAATATTTGGGTGCCTCAAAATCTCTCGTTGCACTTTTAAAAGTGAAGGATAAGACTGTTCAATTCTCATAAGTTACTTTTTCTAGATAAAGAATTGACAGAAAATGAAGAAAACTGCATTCCCCCTTCGCTTTCGCTCAAAAATTTCGCATTCCCCCCGATTTTATGCGATTTATCCATTTAAAGTTCATGTCCCCCTCTTGCCTTAATTAACGGGGTTTTTTATTTCCCATCTTGCTTACAATTTTTTCGTATTCGCCCTCAAATCCTCCATTCCCGCTGGCGTAAAAAATGACCCCTCCCTAAATTTCACTTTCACGGCTGTTACTGGCCGATGGCAGTGTGGTTAAGACCGTTGAATCATTTGTTGAGAGGCAAAACGTTCGATTCATAGCAAAATCTCAGATTCGAGAAAAAATTGGCAGCGAATTGCGGTTCTCTCAAAGATTGTTAAGAAGATTAAATTTATTTCATATTACTTCTAATATCATTTGTAACTTGGGAGAAATTTTGAATTCTTGGTTCACAAATTTGAAAAAAGAAACACTTTTTATTTACAAAACTGCTCAATTTTAATATTTATCATTGCCTATGCTTTTCTTACCAAATTTTGTGCGGTGTCTACTGTACGTTAACTCATAGTCTGTATAACTGTTATGAAATGGGTAAATTTATCCAAAATATATTGTAGTTATTTGAATCTTGCTATATGTTAGTTAATGTCGCCAATTAATTTTACCCCTTTCAACCCTGGTAGATTCTGTATTGTTTATAACACGTTTACGTCAGTGGATTTTGAGAGGGCTTCCCGAAAAATCTACGGTCATTTGGAAAGCGTTTCAAAGGCCTTAGTCACCTGCTCAATGTTTACAGTAAGAAACTCTTAGTAAATCTATTTGAACAATATGCAATTCAAGTTTAAAATTGCCATTTTTTGGAGAAATCAGCTTATTTTCCTTTTTCTTGCGGCCACAGAGAGATTCCACAGGCTGCCAAATTTCGTTTTTTGTAAACAACTTATCAAACAAAACATTGATAAAATACTTTATGATTGTTTGAGATAATGTTAGAAAACATCTTGAATCTATCTTAGAAAAAACATTAAACGCTTTAAGACAAGAGTTTTAAATCTTTAAATACATGAAGAAAACATTTTAGTTGGAATGTTTTTGAAAACTAGACTATACATTTAAGCATTAAAAACAATTGAATGTTTGTTGTTTTGCTGAAGTATTGGCATACCTATTTGTTTTTTAATATGCCAATCAGCACACTTGATGACAATTCGTCTACATCTGACAGCCACGCGAGATAGCTACCCAATTAAACATCCCCACTGCCAAGTGTTATGTCCGTTCTATCCATAGCAGTTCAAAATATTCAAGCAACTAGCATTGGTACATCCTGCTCAAATTTCACCGACTTGATTCCTTCCATACATTCATTAGAATTTCACAAGCCACGATGCACTGTAAGTAACGCGAGAGAAGGTATTTGGTGATTTGTCTTCAAATTCCAAAGGCACATGCGCAATTAGAACCGATGAGCTAGTTTTGCTTTGAGTGGCTAACAATACTCGTAAAAATCAATTTCCTCCTTATTTAATGAATTTTCTGATTGATGGGGGTAACCAATGTTTTTCAACAAGATACCCTGTAAAAGGATAAAACCCTAGAGGAAGTCGGTCCTTTTATACTATTGGGACATTTAAGAAATTAGCTTGCAGCACGAGATTAATAACAAAATGTCAAATGGTTATTTTAAACAGGAAATGTACATCGATGCATATTTTTCAGGGATCTGAATATGGTTTTACAGGCTTATCTCTGCTAACCTGGTTTCGAGAAAAAACGGCATTGTATTTGTGAAAGTCTGTCAATTGCATAGTACCTTGAATGTTGACATGGGCAAAGGTCTTATATATTTCAGAAAAATACATTTTCATTCATAGTGAGCATAAATTCCCAAAGATATACCATTTTTAGCAGGTTTATGGGTTAAAAAAACCGCGTCAAGGAGCGATATACTTTCCCTTACTTGTTTTGCTCCTAAGCGTTCCCTTCCAATTATGTTAATCCCCTATGCACTTGATTTTCAACTTACAAACGATATTTATTTAATTAGAAAATTAAAGTGGCACAGGCGCATTTAAAAAAACCCAATAATGAAATTTCTTTGATTTGCTCTCAATGATAGTCCTAGGAATTGGAAGAATACAATACATTTTACCCACAAAATAGCATACCATAAAAACATAGAGAGGTTAAAAAAGACATCCGGTAAGAGCTTAAAAACATCTAGTAATTTTTATAGAGCCACATTTGTGAATCTACCAGAACTTAAAAATGGTTTATATCCCATGAAGATCACAGACTCGTTACTCATTGATATTAAAGCCACAAATGTCACAGACCGGGCAAACAGGGTGGATGCCGTGGGAATCAACTCCGGCGAGTCTTTTTGCTATTGAATCTACTGAATAAACCACTCCGTAGTGTTTTTTTTAATTTAAAATCGTTTTTGTTTTTTGTTTTTTTACCCCTAAGGGCGTTGATTTTGCTTACAAATCATTTCAGGCGATGGGTTAATAGAAAGAAAAGCTTTTTAACAACCCTCAAACGTAATCACTTTTGAAAAATCTCAGAGCGCACTCTTTCCAAATGTGTCCTACCCTGTGTGGCCTATCTATGTGTCTTGTTGTCTCTTTAAAAAAATACCAGGTGGCAGTCATCATGGGGTGGGGGAGCATTTAGTTTTTGATAACATAAAACTAAATTCTAACATGATTTTTAGAATCTTTTAGAATATTTATGACATCTCCTTAACAAAATTTTGAATTTTGGCGTTTACCAGATTATAAATATTGTCCCAAAGGGCTCGTTGGCGGCCATCTTGAATCAAACAGATCAGTCACCATTAAGTGTTCGATGTATGAAAAGTTCTCAAATCATTCGTCCTTTCTTATAAGGAAATCAAAAAATAATATACTTTGGTGTATTTGTGATTTTCAGTTACAGATAGCTATTTGTGAAAAAATGTGGATACAGGTCCTTGATTGGTCATTCTGCAGGGGCCAATCTTTCGAAATGCTGGATCTTGCAAATGGTGTTTACTTTGTTATGAGCAGGCGAATCCATAAAAGTATAGTTGGCAATATCTAGGAAATGTGTTTAAGTAAAAAGTAAATTGTCGTACCGAGCAATCTCGTGCTCCCATCTCTCGTCCTAGCCGTTTGGGCCAGACTTCCTCCCGTCTTATTTTGCTGTGGGGGGTTTCGCCATCCTCCCGACAGAGAGTCGGTTACTTTCACATCATTAATAATGCTAGGTACCCACTTATAGACATGGGTGTAGAGTAGGATGAGGTAAAGCGTCTTACTCAAGGACACAACACGTTGGCCGCAGTGGGACTTGAACCCGCGACCTTTGGAGTGCGGGGCGAATGCCCAATCCACTGGACCACACTTGCCCACAGGCTGTTAGTGATGTGGTAAATTCGGTGTAAAGTTATCCCCGTTGTCACATTTGCAAAAATTGTTTTGTAAGGTAATTAGAGAATACTCGTTTCTTTCCTTAAAGAATAAACCAAACCGGACTTCCTAAATGTGGAAAACTGTACATTCCAAATTGCTTCATGCTCATATACAATTTTTACCCAAATAGTAAGAAATTGAAGCATTTTTTGAAAATTGGCCCCTGTACAAATACCAATTAAAGTTCAATTTCGTATCACATTTCAACCCTGTTTCATCGCCCATATCTAGATCCTCTGTAACTGAACGTCACAGATATGCTAAACTCTTATTTTCTAATTCCATTATTAACCTTGAAGCCTTTCATCTAAATATCCTACAGACTTGTCCAATACATTTTTCGTTTTAACAAGATGCCTCTTTCTGATAACAATATTAAAGTTTGTGGATACTGTATTTCATCATTCCTTGGAACTCCTGGTCGATGAAAAAAAGGAAGTAAGTCTTACCAAAAATTAAAGCTCGGGTAAGGATAGAAAAAGTGGATAGTTTAAATCACATAAATGTGTTTGTAACAGAAATCAATATGGATAAAACAGTGCTCGATTTTTGAAAGAGATGGATAACCGCCCACGAAGTTTTCTAAAGAACTGAAGGTAGAAAGATCGTTCGCCTATGGTAAGCATCGTTACAACTAAGTATGAGAGCGAGCGGAATGGATCACAAAGGCCTGAAAAGCTACCCCTAAAGATCTTGCTTAACTTGTATTTTTGCCAAGCGAAATCAATTTTGCAAAACCAGATGTAACTGCTTGCAATATTCGTTGCAATTTATGCTGCTGCTGACTTAAAGGTCTTGTAAGCCAATGATAAGAATCCTAAAGGATCTAAACCATGTCGTCAACGCCTATGCCTTATTTGTACTCAAGTCACTTAGAATCATGACGGAAGAAGTGTCGTGTTCAGGATGAAAGTCGCTTCGTACGGACTGTAAGGATTGCAGTTCGACAGCTGGTAACACAAAGGTTTTAAGATTATGCTGTGTTAAAGCAACACTAATGGTCTGTGGCGTCATAACTTGGATCGAACGAACTAGCAAATGAATAGCAATAAATGAACAACGATCGCGTACTTTGATATGATACAGGGACATGGTGTGATCTACTTCTTTGTTTCAACGGAACAGAAGACCCCTGCAACAGACGTAACCATGAAGATGAAAAGTAAAGAAGTAATGAGAATCAAAAAAATGAGAGTAAATTTAATTGAAAGGACACTCTCAATTTCGGACATTTGCTTACCATGCCCTTAACGTGTGGAAATTTGAGACTTAAAAATCCTACAATATTATGTATACGTCTCTTAATTCCTTTGCTTTCGGTTTTTGTATACGCCCGCTCGTGACATTAGCTCATGCAACTATCTGTCGCCTGAGGTTTCAAACATTTCGAATGTTGTAAATGATAGCTTTTTTAAGGCGGCCGAGCTTCTTCTGGATTTTCATGAATGCACAATTTCCAGTTGTACAACTCTCACGACTATTACGTGATTTATGCCATGCTTTTTAACTTCTTAGATACTCTTGATCGGTTTGTCAATTTGAACCAAAAAAATTGTAATGAAAAGTTTTTACGGTCCGGAAAAGACATTGGGATTTTTTTTGTTTGGTTTTTTATTATTATCTGGGTATCGTGTTAGCATTGTTGTTTTGGTTTGTTTGTTTATGTTTTGATATATTGGGCATTCTTTTAAAGATCGTTTGTAAGTGCTTGTAAACAAAAGCATTATTAAATAAAATATGAGGCCTTTGGATTTCTTTTTTCTTCACACATCAATCGCTTTAGGTGGTTTAAATAATGCATGTCAAGCTAAACGTTGTTGACGAGGTTCCATGTAATTTAACAGTAAAGAGGCATTATCATAAGGACAGATTTTTGAAAATTCTTGTTTTTGCTTTTTATATGGGCGTGCTGGTCTGATGCCTTTGTCAATATGTTTTAGCTTAGGAAGAGCAATTTTCCCTCAAATTGTTTTGATTTACATGCCCTTTTCTTGTGGCTGCTTGTACAGCAGTTCTTGGAACTACCACCCTCTGCAGATTTCTCAAAAATGGGGCCGTGATTCTCGAGTGCTCAGTAGCGGAAAATCGAGGTCGGTTTCCACCCCACCCCCCTCAAATAATGGCCTTTTTTAGTCTTATGGCTGTGATCATCATCTGCAAAAAAAAAAGGATGTTTTCGTTGACCCACACGTTTTAAAGACCTGAAAAGTGACGATTTCCCCCACGTACCTTTTAACACTGTAAATATATGCAGTATAGTTGTGGTGTGCAACCCGTGACAAACATCATCTTGTTTGTATCGGTGTGTAGCTACACCTTTTCGCTTCAAATGAGTACAACCATATCAAGTTTTACATATGTAGTGACGGGCATAACTGATAAGTGAATATAACGATTTCTTATCTGAAAAATCTCCAAACATCAAGTGGTTTTTCGCCATTTATGCAACAAATTGGTTATTTAGTGGCAATGAATGAGTGCCAAAGTTAAGTTATTACCTCTAACAAATAAGAAAAAATAAATCTGTCCGCATACTTTAGAGTAGCATCAGAAGTAACATAAGTATAATTTTTGTTTGCCATTTTACACAGCAAAGTAGGCCGATGCCGACTGTGACGGGACACCCTGACCCCCTGCAAGTGGTACCTATGGCACGCTAGAGCGGACATCACATAAAACGTCGAGTTTGACAAACCGGTTTGCAAGTAATCAACGCTATGCCGGCGAGGTTTGAAGTTTGTACACCGACGCGAGATGGCGATGAGTTTTGCAAGTTCGCAACACGCATGACGGCTGAGAGTTTGCAAGTTCGTAACGCGATGACGCGATAGTTTGCATTTCGTAACGCGATACGGCGAGAAGTTTGCATGTTCGTAGACGCAAGAATGACGGCGAGTGTGCAAGTTTGCAACACGAAGAAGACGAGAGTTTTGCATTTTCGTAACGGCGATGACGGCGAGTTTTATTTTGATTTTTTGTTTATTTTTTATTTTATTTATATTTATTTATATTGTTTTTTATTTTAATTATATTTTTTATATTTATTTATATTTATTTATATTTAAATTTATATTTATTTAATTAATTTATATTTATTTATATTTATTTAATTTATTTTATATTTATTTATATTTATTTCTATTTAATAAGCCTCTTTTAATTTTATTAATGTGTATTAATTATTTAGTTACTTTTTATTTTATTCATTTATTTCTTTTTATTTATTTCTTTTTTTCTTTTTATTTAGTTTTATTTACTTATATTTTATATTTGTATTATTAAAAAACAAAAAAAAACAAAAATCACTGTTTTTTAATATTCTAACAATTTATTTACAATGCAACCGAATGGTATCTATAATATAAATATAAAATATAAGTAAATATAAGTAAATAAAAATAAATAAGTAAAACTAAACAATGAATAACAAATAAATAAAAACTAAATAAATAAAATAACTAAGATAACTTTATATAAATATAATAAATCAATATAAGTACCATGAAAATAAATTCACACAAATAAATGAATAAACAAATAAATACAAAATAACTAAATAAAAATAAATAAATAAAAGATCTTTAATATAAATTAAATAACTATAAAAAATAATAAAAAAATTTAAAAAAATAAAATAAAACTCGCCGTCATAGCGTTGCAAAGTTTGCAAACTCGACGGCATAGCGTGCAAACTTGACGCGGTTTGTCAAACTCCGACTTTTATGTTCGGTCTAGCGTGCCATAAAAAATAGGTACCGAGGTCCATTTGTTTCCGCTAAAATGACCGCAAAGGAGAACTTACACTTCAATAAAAGCCTTAGATCATATTCGTTTGCGTTTTTGTGCGATACGGTTCATCCGTTGGGGGGGGCGTCCCTCCAAAATTTTGTGCAACTCAGTTCTTTGTACAAACTTTCGAAAATTTTTTTTTTAAAAAAAAACAGCCACAAACGATCATTTATTACCCTTGGACAGAGAATATGAAATAGACAAAATCGTGGCCATTTATTGCCTCACTGTCAAGCAAAGCACGTTTATTTGGCATTACTTACAATTGGTCAAGGTATGACGAGTTGGAGAGAACTGGGGCAATTTCTAAAGCACTGGGTATTGGGGGGAAAGATGGAGAGAAAACGGAACAAAAGTCCCCGAAGTTTTGAAGTTGGCAGAGAAAAAGTTTTCCCCCACAGGTACCTTAACCTAATAAATTATCGGGACGGCCAAAACCCTAAATACAGAAACCAGAAAATAAATTTTCCTCCCGGTATTTCTGCAAATGATCTATCTGCAAATGGAAAATCATTAGATGAGCAGCAGCTGCATAAGTAATTTTATCACATTAGATTTGACTATAATCATGGCATTAAACATAAAATTAAAAATCATGGCCTCATTTGTCTGTCAAAATCATGAAATTGAGTATAATTTGATATAAAATTGGATGGATTGAGCATGATACACAGAATATTGGTCCAGCTATAAGTTTTTAAAATATTGTGCAGACGTGCAGCGTCGAGCACAATATTTGTTTAAACTTATAGCGAGATCAATATCTTTGGTGTATCGTGCGAAAGACCCATCCAATTTTAATCATATTAGTTTTTTCAGAATCTGAACTTGAACCCAAGCTAGTACAAGCCAGGGTCTACTTAATAAATTTTGTAAACCACCTTTTTTTTTAGGAACCATAAACAGAACAGAGCCAGAGACAAAGAAACCACTAAAATTTGTAACCCCGCAGCAACTGGAAACCACCAAAATGGAACCAAGAATCTAAGAATTGGAACTGGGAACCACCAAAAATGGAACCAATAGAAACCAGGAACCACCAAAATATTGCACGCCAGTAAGCAATTGGGCACCACCAAATATTGAAACCAATAGTAACTGGGAAACCACCAAAATTGATTGAAACCAGTAGAGCTGGGACCACCAGAAATTGAACCAACAGCATAGAAACCTCAAAACAATGGAACATTATACACTGAGAACCACCAATAATTGGAAGGGAACCACCAAAAAATTGAACTGAACTGCCCACAAGGATCTAAAAAATTGAACAAGTAGGCACTGGGAACCACAGAAATGGTACCACTACACACATGAAGAACCAAAAAATGGAACCAATAGCCACTGAGACACCAATAATTGGAACCATACTAACCGGGAACCACCAAAAATGCACCACAGCCACAAGGAACGTAAAAAAATTGACAGTAGACCCTGGAAACCACAGAGAAATAGAACCAATAGCCCTGGGAACCACCGATACATGGAACCAGTAGCCACTAGAAACCACCAAGGAATGTACCTCACAGCACAGAGAACCAGCAGAACCCATGAACCACCAAAATTTTTTAAACATTTAACATCAGCAGCCTCCCCTACAAAAAAACAACAGTACCATCTGGTACCACAAATAATAGCAGCCAAGTAACTAACAGACTCGGACACAATATAAATCAAAGTTAATAGTCAACCCCCCCCCCCACCACCCACACACACACACATACCACCAAAATGGAAGATAATACTACCTCACCACTGGCTACATTAATTGTCCCGCTACATTCTGATTTCGCATGTATTAAAGGTGCTTGTTCCGATTGTTGTCTATCGTGTTCTCTACTTGATATGAGAGCCTGAACACTTACCCACTGACCATCAAGTACCGTGGAAACAACTTGTGGTTGTGATGCTAGACGCAATTGCATAATGCACCAAACGCCCTATTCCTTACTCTGTGCTATTCTTCACAGCGTGAGAATGTAAGCAATTTCAATGGCTGATGCCTGGGTTCAATTCTTTTAATTGACCCCAGGTATAACTCGCTGCGTATGTTATTTTTAGGTTAAGCGCTCGCGTCATACCGCGTTTGCTTATGTTCGCGCGCGCTTGCCACGTGCGTCTCGTTTGCTTTTTGGTCGTTGCGTTCAACTGTTGTTCGAATTGTTGTCACGGTGGTGGCAGTCCTTTTGTTGTATTTAAGCCTAAAGCATCGCGAAATTGGTTTAAATATGACCTTAAATGATAAACTTTTAGAGAAAGAGAATAAAGGTATGATTTGGGGGGGGGGGGGGGGAAACCGGTACTCCTCTTTACTACGAATTGAACCCGGCGACACCATTAATTTTTGCGTGGAAAGAACTCTGCCTCCGGCCTCGTTCTTCCCATTAAAATAATGAATCGCCTTGGGTTCAATTCGTCGTAAAGAGAGTACCGGTTTTCCCAAAATCATACCTTTATTTTCTCTAAATATTGTTGGTTACCCACTAAAACGGTAGTTTTTTATCTGTATCTGAAACGAAATGGGATTTGAAAGCTGAAATTCCAGACAAACAATGAGAAAATACGCCCTTCCCCGGATATCAAATGATACTACTGACTACTTTCCGTCCGGGTAAATCAGGGGGGGTCCCCAAGCGATCGGAACAAGCCCTTTTAATATGTGAATGTGCACTCTATCACAAAGTGGATGAGTTGTCCAAGTGTGGGCAAAAATTGGTCATTTCAAATGCCCCATTTGCAGTTATATTGGTTTCTGTTCTGTAGGTGTGTAGGAACAGTATAGGATGGAAGTTCTGAAAACATTAATAATGAGTACATTGGTAACGCACATTCGCCAAACAAAGCACTTATGAGACCTTCAAAACTGAGGGTGTGGTGGGGGCTTGGGAAGGAATTTTCTGGCAATATCAATCCACAATCTACGCTGACAGAAAGCCTCATGGACGATTGTAAGATGAGAGATACAAAATCCGGCTCAGATGACACCCGATTGTTGCTACGATGCGAAGATTGGTAACCGAGAACGCAATGCATAACAAAGAACAAAAGCGCCGGGTGAGTGATCATTTTGAAAGAGGAAATAAATCCGCACGAACGGTATGGGCGAGAGCCAAAGCGACCATATTCTTCTGCTGCGGGTAAATGCTTTTCTTTGATGTAATCATCAAAAAAGTGTATTCTCGTTGTTTGGCCGAAAGAAAAACACAAATTTTACATAAAATGAAGATTAGTCTCAATAACATGAAACTTTTAGGATAAGCAGTTTTTTGGTGTACCAAGTTTACACATTAATTATTTTTTTGAAATCTTCCGTCCTATATTAACTATACACAGATCGAACTCCAATAAAAATGAGAGATCAGTCACAAATGCCAGCAAACAACCGGGGTGCCAATTTTTTCACTCACTTCGGACTCCAATCCCCTATCCCTATACTGCAACTCAGCTCTCAATGTAGATTAGGACTGTCCACCCTAGTGATGAGAATATATCCATATTTTTATGCACTTGCTGCTGATTGGTTGAAATGCAATTTACAGATGTTTCATTTTTGGTTGTGGGGGTGGTCAAAAAGTTTAGTCTTTCTTGTTTTTGGTGGTTACCAGTATTGAGTGGGTTTCCAGTGTTTGATGTTCCCAGTGTTTGGTGGTGGTTCCCAGTGTTTGGTGGTACCCCATTGTTTGGTGGTTCCCAGTGTTTGGTGGATTCCATGTGTTTTTGGTGATTCCCCAGTGTTTGGGGGGTGCTTCCCATTGCTTGGTGGATTCCCATGCTTGGTGATTCCCATATCTTGGTGTTTCCCCCCGTTTTGTGGGTGGTTTTCATTGTTACATTGGTTTTCCTGTTTGTTTGATGTCTTTTTTTAGTTGAAGCCTGGCTGGGCCCATGCCTTTTATGTTCCTGGTGTTTGATGATTCCAGTGTTTGATGCTTCGTGGTGTTTGGTGATTTCATGTCTTAGATGGTTTCCACTTTTAGGCGGTTCCATGTCTTGGTGGATCCCATGTACTAGAGTGTTTACCAATGTTTTGGTAGTTCAGACTTTTTGCCTGTTTCTCAGTGTTTCACAGTGTCTATTGGTACGTATTTGGTCGGCAGATTCCATGCATCTTCTTCTATACTTATATAGGGTCTTTTTGTAAGTTTAATTTAAACCAGTTTTAAATCCGTTTTTTGTCCAGCTAAACGAGGGTGGCTGGATACACCGCACACTCAGCAATACGCTGTGTGATGATTTTTTGGAGCAAATAAAAATGGTATGTAATATAAGACAACAGATTCTCAAAACATAAATGGATTCTCTTTTTCGTCCAATACCAATTTATTGGTCCCTCGCCATGAGTTTGAAAAATATTGGGCTTCGACTTCGTCTCGCCCATATTTCTTTCAACTCATGTCTTGACCAATAAACTTTGAGTTATTGGACTCACTGAATCCAATTTTATACAGTAAATTATATGAAGGCTTTACCGGCACACCTTAATTTTGGCGGGTTACCCTACCCCCGGTAATTGTTAGGTTCGATTTTTTTTTTGTTTGCGCTTAAAATGTGCCTTAGGATGTAAAACGATTTAAAATCATTGCGACTCAAGTATTGGTCAGTGGTGTTAACAGTGGAGGTGGGGGCAACAGGGGCAGATTGCCCCCCCCCCGAGAAGTTTTGACCGGTCAAAAAGGCTGGAAAATCATGCTAAAAACTCAGCCATTTTTTGCCAGTTCAATGGGCCAAAGGGACATTTTTTTTACTTACAACCAGAAAATCTGCCTCTAATCATCTCCAAGCAGGAAAATCTTCCTCAAAACTGGGAATTTCCCCCTCTGACAAGAGCCCCTGTATTACGCCCTGGATTGGTACCACAATGGGCCATTGAACCCCAAACTTTGCAGTTTCTTAATGTAAATCAAGATTGTTTTGTATTGATGATTTTATAGCCCGTCGAATCAATACCGACAAAGTTACTGCATGCAAGTACATTTTAATCCCCTGTAAGTAGACCCCCATCAAGTAGAAGACTAAAAGTTATGGTGCGATACTAAAGGCTACCAACCCCCCCTGTTTCAATTTTTCATTACACACGTCCTTCTCCCCCCAAAACAAAAAACTAAAATTTGCTAAAAATACAGAAATTCCAATTTTTTAAAAAACTTTTTATTTTTGATTTCTTATAGCATTACCTAATTCAAAGGCTAATTCTCTGACTTTTTATTTCACATCCAATTGATGTTCTGGATTCCTCATGCGCATTCATACTGTTACGATACTCACTCAAGGTCAGAAAAGTAACCTACCGTGGTTCATAAAACAAATTCACAATGACCTATTTGTGTAAGAAGATTCACGTGACCCGAAAAAAAAAAAAAAAAAAAAAATTTAAATTCAAAATGATTTAATACATAAATTAAATCTGATCAATCACATATATCCACAATGGAACAAAATTATTCTTATATTTCTTGAACTATTTAAAAGCAATTACACACAACATCTTCATTAATTTCAAAGTTCACCATTTTCTCGTTGGTGCGCACCAGCCTCTGTAGAATCAGGTCCACATAATAAAGATTGGCGACCCAATTCTTGCTGGTACAGTTCACTAGTTTCCGCGAAATCCCTCAAAAGTCCCTTTTGGTCTAGACCGGCCGATTGATTAGTGAGTTGTAGACTTGGAGAACAACCTTGAAGTATAAACTGCAACTCTGTATGTCCATACAGGTACTCAGAGCGTTAAAGGTGACGTCACTGAAAGAACAATGTCGTCCCTGCTGGAATTTTTAATGTTAACCTTTGTTTTCCAAAGGCAACCAAATTTTGTGCAGCTCTGACGATTCTGACAACTTTTCAAATTATAATAAAACATAAGATTTTTATAAATCACATTTATGAAGTTCTCCCACCTTCTGTTTGAGGGTCTACACCGCTGAAATATCTTGTCAACTGGCGAAGAGAAAATGACTTGCAACAGAATTTGTCCACAGCAAAATTCCCCATGATGCAACACAAAACCAGCGAAGACAAGTCGAAATTCACAATCTTTTCAGTCGCTGAAATAAAATGTTTCCAGGAAAGTCACATCCTGTGCTTCGATTGTTTTGCATAGCAATTACACAAGTCTATTGTTTCAGTCAACAGTGTAAGTAACATCTTGCTCTCCTATAGGTAACAAAGAACATCTTCCAGTTCTTAGAATGATGATGATAGACACTGTGCTCCAATTGGTCCTCCCACTGCGAGTCTTGGTGTCATGTTTGTTCTCCGGAAGTTCTCACACACCTAGTCCTTTAGAACTAGGTCATCAGATAAGTCATGCTTATTGCACAACACATTGCAAGTTTCATCGTTCCCGTTCTCCTCACTACATACTTTATATGAAGCCAGAAGACAAGAGAAACCACTAAAATATTGTAACCAGCAGCAACTGGAAACCACCAAAAATGGAACCAAGAATCTAAGAAATTGAACTGGGAACCACCAAGAAATGGAACTAGTAGACACCAGGAACCACCAAAATATTGCACCCAGTAGCAATTGGGAACCACCAAAATATTGAAACCAATAGTAACTGGGAACCACCAAAATATTGAAACCAGTAGAAGCTGGGAACCACCAGAAATTGGAACCAACAGCAATAGAAACCTAAAACAATGGAACCAGTAGACACTGAGAACCACCAATAATTGGAAGGGAACCACTAAAAATGGAACTGACGGCCACAAGGAATCTAAAAAATTGAACCAGTAGGCACTGGGAACCACCAAGAAATGGTACCACTACACACAGGAAGAACCAAAAAATGGAACCAATAGCCACTGAGAACCACCAATAATTGGAACCAGTACTAACCGGGAACCACCAAAAATGCATCCAGCAGCCACAAGGAACGTAAAAAAATTGAACCAGTAGACACTGGAAACCACAGAGAAATAGAACCAATAGCCACTGGGAACCACCGATACATGGAACCAGTAGCCACTAGGAACCACCAAAGGAATGTAACTAACAGCCACAGAGAACCAGCAGAACCCAGGAACCACCAAAATTTTTTAAAAAGTTAACAGCAAGCCCCCCTACAAAAAAAAACAGTACCAACTGGGAACCACAAATAACTAGCAGCCACAGGTAACCAACAGAACTCGGGAACCACCAAATATAATCAAAGTTAATAGCAACCCCCCCCCCCCACACACACACACACACACACACACACACACACACATACACACCAAAATGGAAGATAATACTACCTCAACCACTGGCTACATTAATTGTCTCTCTACATTCTGATTTCTGCATGTATTAAAGGTGCTTGTTCCGATTTTTGTCTATCGTGTTCTCTACTTGATATGAGAGCCTGACACTTGTACACACTGACCATCAAGTACCGTGGGAAACAAACTTGTGGTTGTGATGCTAGACGCGATATTGCATAATGCAACGCCCTATTCATTACTGTGCTAATATTGGTGGTTAACCACTAAAACGGTAGTTTTTTATCTGTATCTTGAGAACGAAATGGATTTGAAAGCTGAAATTCCAGGACAACAATGAGAAAAATACGGCCTTTCACCTGATATCAAAATTGATACTACTTCCGGGTAAATCAGGGGGGGTCCCCAAAGCGATCGGAACAAGCACCTTTAATATGTGAACTGTGCACTCTATCACAATAGTGGATGAGTGTCCCTCTTTGTGGGAAAAATTGGTCATCAAATGCCCCATTTGCAGTATGATTGGTTTCCTGTAGGATTTTAGGAAAGTAGAGAGATGGAAGATTCTGAAAACATAATAATGAGTAAAATTGGTAACGACATTCGCCAAACAAACGTGTCTTATGGACCGTCAAAACTAGGGTGTGGTTGTGGGTGAAGACTTTTCTGCAATATCAACCACATCTACGCTGACAGAAAGCCTAATGACGAGTTTAAGATGAGAGATACAAAAGCCGGCTCAGAGGGACACCCGATTGGTTGGCTAATGATGCAAAGATTGGTTTACCAAGAACGCCATGGGCAGCAAAGAACAAAAGCGCTGGTGAGTGACTGGCATTTGAAAAGAGAATAATCGCAAGGTGAAAGGTTATGGGCGAGCAAAGCGACCAGTTCTTTTCCTGCTGCGTGTAAATGCAGTTGTCTTGTGATGGAACATGCAAAAAATGTGTATTCTACTGTTTTTTGGCCGTAAAGAACAAACACAAATTTTAACAATAAATGAATATTAAGCTCAATAATCATGAAAACTTTAGGGATAATAGTCAGTTTTTTGGTGTACCAAGTGGTTACACATTTATTCTAATGATCTGTTGAGAATCTGTTCCGTCCGATAGTGCTATACACATGTAGAGACCCAATAAAAAGAGAGATCAGGTCATCACATGCCAGCAAAAAAACTGGGTGCCTCCCCAATTTTTTTCTCACTGGTCGGACTCCAATCCCGCTGCCCTATACTGCAATTGCAACTCACTCTCCTGTAGATGAGGATGTCCACCCTGGTGATGAGAATATATCCATATTTATGCACTTGCTGACTGATTGGTTGATGCAATTTAAAGATGTTTCATTTTGGTTGTGGGGGTGGTCAAAAGTTGAGTCTTTCTTGTTTTTGGTGGTTACCAGTATTGATTGGTTTCCAGTGTTTGATGGTTCCCAGTGTTTGGTGGTTCCCAGTGTTTGGTGGTTCCCAGTGTTTGGTGGTTCCCAGTGTTTGGTGATTCCCAGTGTTTGGTGATTCCCAGTGTTTGGTGATTCCCATTGCTTGGTGATTCCCATTGCTTGGTGATTCCCATATCTTGGTGTTTCCCTGTTTTGGGTGGTTTTCAGTGTTATGTGGTTCCTGTTGTTTGATGTCTTTTAGTTGAATGCCTGGCTGGGCCCATGCCTTTTATGGTTCCGGGTGTTTGATGGTTCCTGGTGTTTGATGCTTCCTGGTGTTAGGTGATTTCATGTCTTAGGTGGTTTCCACTTTTAGGCGGTTCCATGTCTTGGTGGATCCCATGTACTGAGTGGTTACCAATGTTTGGTAGTTCCATACTTTTGCTGTTTCTCAGTGTTTCACAGTGTCTATTGGTACTTATTTGGTCTGCAGATTCCATGCATCTTCTTCTATAGCTTATAATTATGGTTTTTTGTAGTTAATTAAACCAAAGTTTTAAATCCGGTTTTGTCCCAGCTAAACGAGGGTGGCTGGATACACCTCACACTCAGCAATACTGCTGTGTGAGGATTTATTGGAGCAAAATAAAATGTGTATAGTAATATAGGACACAAGATTCTCAAAACATAAATTGGATTCTCTTTTCGTCCAATACCAAATTTATTGGTCTCGCCATGAGTTGAAAAATATTGGGCTCCACTTCGTCTCGCCAAATATTTCTTTCAACTCATGGCTTGACCAATAAATTTGAGTATTGGACTCAATGAATCCAATTTTATACCAGTAAAGTATAGGAAGGCTTTACCGGCACACCTTAATTTTGGCGGGTTACCCTACCCCCGGTAAGTTGTTAGGTTCGAATTTTTTGCGCTAAAATGTGCGCTTAGGATGTAAAAACGATTAAAATCATTGCGACTCAAGTATTGGTCAGTGGTGTAACAGGTGGAGGTGGGGGCAACAGGGGCAGATTGCCCCCCCCCCCCCCGAGAGTTTGACCGGTAAAAAGGCTGGAAAATCATGCTAAATCAGCCATTTTTTGCCAGTTCAATGGCCAAAGGGACATTTTTACTTACAACCAGGAAAATCTGCCTCTAAATCATCTCAAACCGGGAAAGTCTGCCTCAAAACTGGGAAATTGCCCCCTCTGACAAGAGACCCCTGTTACGCCCCTGGAATTGGTACCACAATGAACATTGAACCCCAAGTACTTTGCAGGTTTCTTAATGTAAATCAAGATTGTTTGATTGATGATCTTTGATATGCCCGCGATCAATACCGACAAAGTTACTGCATGCAAGTAACATTTTAATCCCATTGTAATATACCCCCATCAAAAGTAGACTAAAAGTTATGGTGCGATACTAAAGGCTACCAACCTGTTCAATTGTTCAATTACACACTGTCCTTCCCAAAAACAAAAAACTAAAATTTGCTAAAAATAGTGCTTTCCTTTGCTTTGACTTTTTTATTTTGATTTCTTAGAGCATTACCTATTAAAGCTAAATTCTCGTTTTATTTCATCCAATTGATGTATTCTGGATTCCTCATGCGCATTCATACTGTTACGAGACGTACTCAAGGTCAGAAAAGTAACCTACCGTGGTTCATAAAACAAAATTCACAATGACTATTTGTAAGAAGATTCACTTGACCAAGATGTAAATTCAAAATGATTTTAATACATAAATTAAATCTGATCAATCACATAATATACACAATGCACAAAATTATTATCTATATTTCTTACCTATTTAAAAATCAAATTACACAACATCTCATTAATTTCAAAGTTCACAGTTCTCGTTGGGTGCGCACCAGTCTCTGTAGAATCAGGTCCACATATAAATCTTGGCGACACAATTCTTGCTGGTACAGTTCAACTAGTTTCGCGAAATCTCAAAAGTCCTTTTGGTCTAGACCGGCCGAATAATGTAGACTTGGAGAACAACTGGAAGTATAACTGTAACTCTGTATGTCCATACAGGTACTCAGTGCGTTAAAGGTGAACGTCACTGGTAAAGAAACAATGTCCTGCTGGAATTTTAATGTTAACCTTTGTTTTTCCAAAGGCACCAAATTTTGTGCAGCTCTGACGATTCTGACAACATTTCAGAATTATAAGTAAGAACATAAGATTTTTATAAATCAAATGTTATGATAGTTCTCCACCTTCTGTTTGAGAGGTCTACACTCGCTGAAATCTCTTGTCAACTGGCGAAGAGAAAATGACTTGCAACAGAATTTGTCCACAGCAAATTTCCCATGATGCAACACAAAACAAGCGAAGACAAGTCGAAATTTCACAATCTTTTCAGTTCGCTGAAATAATGTTTAAAGGAAGTCCACATCCTGTGCTCGAAGTGTTTTGACATAGCAATTACACAAAGTCTATTGTTCATCAACAGGTGTACAATCTTGCTTCCTATAGGTAAACAAAGAACATCTGTCCAGTTCTTAGAATGATGATGATAAGACACTGTGCTCCAATTGTCCTCCGACTGCGAACGTCTTCTGTCATGTTTGTCTCAGGAAGTTCTCACACACTAGTCCATTTAGAACTAGGTCAATCAGATAAGTCATGCTTATTGCACAACACATTGCAAGTTTCATATTTTCCAGTTCTCCTCACTCATAATTTATATGATTAAATTTAACATGATTTAATTAATATAGAAAAATAGTATAATATTCAGGAGTCTGTCACAATACCAACAACTTAACACCAATTTTGTCAAGATCCGTGCATTTTTAAATTTTGGCCCCCTGAACAATAACCAATCAGAAGTTCAATTACCTTTATCACATTTTACTCATATCTCTGTAACTGAACATGACAAATATTCCAAAGTATATATTTTCTGATTGTTTATGATGAGACGAATCATTTGAGATACCTTTAACTAAACCGAACCACTTTATATGACTGATATCTTTAAATCGAGGATGGCTGCCAATCGGACCCCCTTGGGACAATGTTTGATTTTAGTAACATCGAACTCCTTTAAGGAGAATGTCGTAGAGATGATAAATCATGTTAGAATTTAGTTTAAGTGATACATGTATTCTGCTGACTATAATAACACATATGTCCTATGCGACCAATTAATACACATGTTTTCCTCTACTATCCAAACAGCGAGGTTGTTTAACTCACAATTTGCTAATCAATGTTTTGGGTGATATGATTCAGGGTTAAGCGGGGAAAAAATGAATATGAAAAAATCTTATCATGATTGGGTCACCCACCTTTAAAAAACTCGGCCGCTTTTGGCTACCCTTACCAAAGGGAAAATTAAAACGGCAGCAAAGTTTGATAGTCACAAATAGATTTAATGGTGTAATTTTTGGTTGTGATATTTTCCTTGAAAACAGTGATTGTAGTTTAAAAGTATAGGTTCCACTGAGCAAGTAGACAATTTGTTACATTCCCGGCGAAGGGCAGCTTTACAAATCCAGGAGTAATAAGTACCTAGCTAAAATGTTTCGGGCTGCCGGGCATGAAAAAAACTTGCCATAAAATCGTCGCTAAGTACTACCTCTCCATCTCAGTAATGTTTTTATAACTCAGATCTGTGTGATTAAAAGGAAGTGTGATTGAAAGGAAGTTAAGAGTTGTGAAAGGATGCGCCATGACAGGTACTATTGTTTGAGACAATCTCTTCACACTTAAACAGGATATTAATTTTGTTGAGGATAGATTTTGAAGTGAGTTGTTGGCGTCCACAGAAGGCACTCAAGTATTGACCCACCCGTCTATACTTAACATTAATTGCGGTAGCTAAGTTAAATAATAGCTACCCAAGATTAACCTGTGCTAATGATATCTGTGAGTGGACTCTGGAGACCGGACATGCTTTGATGGAGGTTTGGGGTGACACCAGAAAAGACAGAACCAAGCTAACTGTGTATGATCATGACAGTTATTGATATGTAATCATAATAGCATGGTAAAGTAATGGTCAATTAGGGATGGCGCACTATTGAATTTTCCTATTTTCACTTTGGCGTTGGACATGCCATCGACGTTCTGGATGTCAAAGTGCCTTATAAGAATGCGCGGGTGTGTGTGTTTCCTTTCTTTCTTCCTTTTTTTCCATTTGCGTGATTTTATTTTTTGTTGTGGGGTTGTTTTGGTGGTGGGGTGATTGTGTGTGTGTGTGTGTGGGTGGTGTGTGTATGTGTGTGTGTATGTTTGTGTGTGTGTGTGAGGGTGTGGTGCACGTGTGGTGTGGTGATGTTAGAGGTTCCTATGTAGCTAACTTTGCCACTTGTTTTGACTCTACTAACTACACCATAATTGAACTTGATATTACTCTTATATTCAGCACCTAATGATTTACTTTGAAGGTCACTATGGTTCATGAGCTTTAAAAATTCATATCACAATGGCAGACTGAGTCACATCTTTCGAGATCAATCGTCAGCAAAAAGGAAGTCCTTTAGAGAAGATACTTAAACCGATTATTGTACTACTAGGTCATATATCATATGCTATTGCCACAGCACAGCTAAGTAACAAAACAGCTTCATTAAGACGTAAGAGTCCTTCGTTTTCAACGGGACGCATGTATGCAAGCTTACCGACTTAACCCGTGATCTTACAAACCCTGCATGTTATTTTCTCAACTTACTGGGTGAGCATCGATTTTTATAGGCAAGTTTTATTGTAATTTTCATTGAGGATCGATAGGGCCTTTTGAAGATTGAATCATGGCGAAAGAAATCATGTAGACCCGTATGGGTGAAATGTGGTCAATCATTGTCTTTAGGAGGTTGTAGCGGCGGTTCGAATAATCATCTTCAATTTTAATCCACTTAGAGAGGCGTTATTTACGTGGTTGTTTAAATTCTGCATAATATGAGATCATTAAAATGCTCTGCACTGTGTATATGGATTACATGTATTAAATGTTTTTTTTCCAAATTCCCAACCGTCAGTTACTACCACCAAGGGTCAACCAGTCCATCACCGAAACATTTCTCCTCACCATCTCTGACCAAGCATCTGCAACTTAACTCACCATCACAAGACTAATGAATGAAAAAATGAGTGCCAACAATAACAGAGAATCTGCTACTGCTGCCAATACTGCAACAAGCACACCAGCAAATTCTTCCACAAGATCCCAATGCCCAAATGCCCACATTTAGGTTTTTCTCTATATGCGCTGGACTGTAATGACATGTATAGCATTCCAGTCCCCAGAAAGTGCCAAAGGAACTAGCATTGCTGGACCTTGCCCTGCTAGCCGTCGGGAATTTGAATGATATTTGGTGGTAATCCTGTCGCGCCATTGTACCAAGACTGGAAGGAAATGGCGCAAACCCAAACTGGAAGAAGCGGGTACAAAACGACCTGAGACCGCTTAGCTGGATTTTAATTATCCCAGGAATACCGTTATCTTGCGTTGGATTCAACAGAACTTACTCATGCCATGAACCAATCCACTGGCACTAGCGGTCCCTTAGCATCTTTGGGAAGGGGCGAATTGTTCTTGTCATTTGTTTTGATATTTGGAAGATGTCAGCAAACAGATGTAACTGTGTCTACATTAACCCTTTGTGTGAGGTTCGAAGGTATTTTAAAATATTAGGATAATTTACTCTTCCCGGTTTGTTTATCATGCGTTGGATGGATACAGTACTATGACTGCCTGATTCCAGGAATTATCGGTGCCATCTTTTTGACAATTGGTGGACTTTTGTAGCAGCATCTTCTTAAAACACTATGGCGTCAGTGCAAAACAATGGGACAAACTGTCTTGGAACGCTAATGCCGCTATTTTTCTTTGTGTAATTATTATGACACCGTGTGTTTTACTAATAGGCCTCTGGTTTGGCTTTGGGTATCATCGGAATCATGTTTTTCTGGTACTTACTGCGGTTCCTATGCAAGTTTTTATCCTGCTTTCATTAACGTGCCTTTGGCAGGAATCAACTCCAAAGGCAACACAGCCGAATTGGTCCGGTCACTCCCCTACATAGGGCTAATGTTACACGACTGCAAATCAATCAGCTGCTGGAGTGGGGAACGAACCCGCCCTGTATAGCATATCAACTCGCGTTTACAAAATCACGTCCTACAACTTAACATGACACGAGTGGTCTTCCTAATTATGCAGATTCGGTGTCGATGCCAGCTATTGGGGTCGCGGGACTGGCCAGCCCAAACGGAAATCTTAAGTCTATTGCATCTTTGCAGGTAGAGAGCCTCGAACTAGGGGGGGGCATTGGAATTATTGAGGGAGTTACTACAATGCTTCCCCTCATTGATGTCCATGAGAGAATCGAACCTGAGACTGATCGACCTGTTGTGTGTAAATAATGCTCCCCATTCATGTTGCTGCCAATTCAAGGCTCTTCCTGCAAAGGGATAGAAAATGGGTTTATTTCTATGGTTTATGTACTCTCATTCTTTATGAAACACCACAACACACCGCTCCTGCAAACATACCGAGTGGCATGTTGAGATTATTGGCACATCATTGTCCAGGATCAGATGGTGTTTTGAACCAACCCATAATGCATTGCAATGTGCCTAACTGTACTGTAACTAAATTCATGTCAGTAATTAGGGTAAAAAGTGTTCCAAAAGTTAAGAACCACAGAAATTTCAATGATCATGCTAAAAATTCTCTCTAGGTACTAATGCTTGTGTGCTAAAATTAGCGTAAAAGTCAGAATTTTTTAGTCAGAACTTAATTGCTATTTCTCTTTTTATATTTTAACTACAGAGGAAGTGGAAGTGTACCCATCAGCAACCACCATACAATCCATCAAGCACAGTTCAGAGACTAATCCTGAAAGACGAGCCTCCGCCTCCCTTCATATGATGAAGTGATGAAAGGAATTGAAGGTGTTCATTCTGAACATTCTTGAATTCTCTTGTGTACGTGATTAGGGGTTTGGACGTGTTAGTGATCTACGCGATAAAATTTCTAGAATTCACATAGTGATATTTACAACAGTGCTGATTAAAGAATCTGAAATAAAAAATGGGGGTCACCGACTTTGTTTTTGAGCTATAGCCAAACAAAAAGGGTATGTTGTCACTTTTAGACCACGCAAGTCTATGGGAAAAGTCCAAATTACGTTTAGATCGGCCTACAAATAAAAACCTCTCGATAAAATTTTGTAATTTCTACATATGTTAAGCTCCTCGATGTCGTTCTTCAAAATTTTGAAATAAAAATGAGGGCCCCCAGACTTACTTTTTTCATTACCCACCGAAAACCACTGAATTGGACACTTTTTTCAATTGGGCGTCTTGTTGGGGCGGACAAGTAAAATCCGCACCCCACATTCGGCCTGCAGCAAAGCAGGAACGCAGGGGTAGAGATGCGCGATTTTTTAATAAACGCAAACAAGCGCACAGTATTTCGCAGTATCTTCACATGAACTTCGCAACTCAAACTAAAATTCTTCATTTGTCCATGCTGGCTCTAAACAGGTGTATAAGCAGCTTGCGCGTACAAATCACGTCAAACCCTTAAGCCTTTGTTTGCTAGAGATCCCCGGTTCAATTCCCGAGGGACCACTTGTAGGATTCATCGGGTTATAAATTCTGGATTTAATCTGTATAAGAAGCTGTCTTTGACATAAATTGGAATTCACTATCCCCAAGGTTTCAGTTGGGACTTGGGCAAAATACACCATGGTATACCCGTCCTTCGAGGAGGCGGTTAAGCCGTCGGTCCCATGTATAAACATTAACCAGTGCATGCACATTACATTCCTTTTCGAAAAGATTAGGGTGTTACCCCCGGCTGTCCCAATTTGTCCCAGTAAATGGACCCACATGAATAAACTTACATGTAGAGGATTTCTTGGGCTTATCCAGGACAATTGTCCGAATAAATCAAATAAAAAATCCAGATCTCAGTTGAGTCCAACGGAAAGTTACGGAAGTCCAGGGCTGGTATTTCTGAAAAGGAGGGTCCAATTAGACCGGGTTAAGCCAGGGTTAGTCCTACATGAGTGGATCCTTTTCTTCCACCATACTATAAAAAGTGCTTGACAACGGGTGAGGAAAAATTCCTTATGGAAAAGGCGTTCCGGCCCACCAACGAGGAATGTTCTCACCTTACATTTAACTTTCATAGTATTTGAAGGAAAAAGGTCCACTCATGTAGGGACTAAAAACTCAATTCTGAGTTAAGGACTTCGTTTCACAGCACAATTTTATGTACAGAGGTGCAAAAAAGTCAGGAACTCGTGTAACCGGAAGAGTGGATAAATATGGAACACGAAAAACATAATTGTGAAAAAATTATATTAAACACTTTCCATTGCTAACCAATACAATGAAAATCTATTTTAAAAAAACCGTGCTAACTTTGAATGATGTGTGTTGGTATTGTATGGATAGGCATGGATTTGAGTCTTCAAATTAGCATTAATTTTTCACAGATACAGTGAAAAACATTTTAACTTTTGTGTGCTGTTTGTACACGTGTGAGAATAACCTAATCCTGCACTATAGAGAATATTGTATGGGTGGTGGGGTGGTGGTGTGAATCGGGATATATGTACTCAGTACTTTTAGACATCTCCATAATTCGAATGCTGTCCGTGAACTGTAGGCAATATTTTTATATACCTCGCAACCCTCATTTATGGCAAGCATTAAGGTTAAGAACGTATTTGCCGCACGCGCTGTTGAGAAAATCACAACGCGTTGCCGAAATAACAAGGTGTTGCGGTGGCGGCCTATCGAAATATGAGTTTCTGTGGACCGCTACTTAAAAAAATCCGGTTCACGAGGGGGTAAACCACCCCCTGGTAAGACGAGGGTAAAAATTGTAAACATTTTAACAATACATGTACGAAGTAGAAATGCATTTTACACATAAGTCAGACCTTGATGCACATTTGAAGGAACTTATAAAAGTTATATATTTTTAATTATATAGCGTACGGTATGTGAAATTGATGTGTGATCCTTGAAAAAAAAAGTCGGTTAAATGAATTTTGGCGTGCTTTCTTCTGGTGTTACCTCAGTGCTTGGCGGTAAGAATGTGACGTTGAAAAAGTCTAGTGGACGGCATAAGTGAGTGGCATGTTTATTTTTTCTCCTGATACTTGCTCCTATTTGGTGCTGTCTAGGAAGCGAGGGCGCGGGATCAGGTGAATGTCATCACGACTACGAGTCATTTCGCTAGTTTCTTGTTTTTTGGGAGGGGGGGGGGGGGGGGGGCTTTGGGTGTTTTTTTTTAAATGTTTTCAACCATGACAAATCAGGTCTTGAAGGAAATTTGAGTACGATTCGACATGAGCCAGCTTGTCAGTAAGCAATACGGGAGTGTAGCCGTGTTGCATGAGCGCAGTATTTCGTGATACGTTTGTACAGGTAGATGGTACGTGTCGACCTGAATTGACACACGTGGTAGAAACACCAAATACCTGAGAATTTTAGGGGGGATTTAATAACGTTTAGGGGAGAAACTGGCGGGAAAACTCAAGATTTCTGAGCGTGGTATACTCAACATCTACTCACGGTACCTCTGCGGTGCAAAGAACAAATATTCTTCAATATGATTTTCTTCCAATAGGTCCTATGCAACTTTTATGAGAATGCACTCGTCATTAAAAAAGATATGACCTTCAAAAATGGGCCCGAGGTGTAAATCCACTTTACCTAAATTTTAGTATCGAACACAGCGTGTCCTCCCACCGGTTCTTTTGCTCGGTGTCAAATTACTGTAGTCCCGTTAGGGGTTAATTGTCACTGAAAACTAGTATAATTACACCAAAACTGCCACATTAGGGGAATTATTTTCCTGAAAATTGATCCCGTTAGGGGTCACTGTCAGAACTCCTGGAAACGAGCAGGGGTACCCAACGAAAAATACAAGAACCCCCCCCCCCGGTCAACACGTTCAAATTAGTCAAACTTTCAAGTGTGAACGAATAACGATGTACAAACACTGCGTATTACGAAAACAGCAACAATTACAAACCGGGAGACAGCCGAACATTTTGTAATATGCTATATTCTTTTACACTTTTACGTGTTCGTACATAGTTTTCAAAAAATTCTCCAGTAATAATTGCTCGCCGATCATCGATGCGGCAGATGGATTACGATTAAAGGGTTCGTTGCTTGAATGCCTTCCTTTGTGCGGGGGAATGGATAAACAGATTAAAATCGGATTGTGGAAGTCGTTGTGGATTCTTCTTATCTCTTTCTCCCATGGTTACAGCGATTGTGATTTATCATACCGTTTTCAAACCCCAGTATTGAACGACAACTTCAAAGATATTTTCCTGCATTACGTAATAATAATAATATGATAACTCCACACAAATTAGAAGAAAATGGGACATCCAATTTAACAAA